>PVLA01006246.1:0-127907 GCA_004027455.1 Hydrochoerus hydrochaeris | reverse complement strand
TTTCTAACAGCTTTTAAGTACCGTGTCCTGTGCCAGACTTCTGATATTTACACTATAATGTGACACTGAAAGGTTATCTTCTGATTGTGGCTAATTGGGGTTCTATATGACTCACCTATAATGTTTAATTTTTTCCCAAACTTGGAAGGTTTTCTGCCATCATTCCCATAACCAGGTTTTCATGCCCTTGTGGTGTCTTATGATCTTTCACTTATTCTAGTTAATCTTAGATTAACCTTCTTTGCATCATACAACAGTTTTTTAATTCATTTTTCATGTTCTTTTAATCTTTTAAAGATACTATAGTCTTTAAAAGCATCTGTATCTTCTAATTCTAATATTCTGCCCTCACATTGGTCATTTCTGCTGCCTATCCTTTCAATATATAATTTTTTTTTAAAGTATGGATTTCTGTTCAGAAATTTTTCATGGACTCCAGTTCTTTGCTAAACTAGTCATTCGTGTTTTGTATTATTTTGTTTAGTTCAATTAACTTTTTATTAGTGTCTTCTATATGTTCCCAGATTGTTTTGCTCCTTACCTTCACTATCTAAAATGATTACTCATATTTTCTGTGCGCCCCCTGAGGCCCTCTTAATCTATTTTTTAATCTCTTCCATTTGGTTGTATGGCTTCCAATTCCCTCTCCCATCAAAGCTCCATAGATCAGCTTTGGTGGAGTTGGGAGTTTTGGGAAGCATCATATTACCTTGTCTTCATATTTCAATTGTTTGTTTTGTGCTTAGTTATGTGGTCATTAATAGCGGAAAGACATTTTTGCTAGTACACAGATATGTGCTTTTCAGTAATGCACTCAATATATAGCTAATTATAGTCCTTTGCCTCTGTCCCAACAGGTACTTCTGTTAATATAGGAGAGGAGGCTAGAGTGTAATTGGACCAGCACCCAGATCTCTGGGAATGGACCACAGTATTGCTAATGTCAGAGGTAATCTGGGTATTGGCATTCAAGAAAAATTAATAGCAACAACTATGTGTCCCTACTAAGATCAAGTAAATCAGCAATAGTAATACAGATTAACTGGACACTGACATACCATAAAAAACCAATAATGTACTACCCTTAACCTTAGAAAAGAAACCTACAACTACAGTGTAAACCCTAAGACAAATGAAATATTCACACATTGCAAATATCTAGTAAATGCACTAACTATATGTCCACCAGTAGTACAACAGGGTTAACTGTGTAAAGGTTAATAAAGTTTAATGGTTACACTATTAAAGATATAGGTGTTGGGAGTGACAGAAAATGAAAATTTGAAAAGTTGAACAATGAGAGGAGGAGAAAAAGTGTGATGAAGAACTCTGCTATAGAGTAGAAGGACATTCACTGAATTAGATAAAGATAACAAAAAAAAGGAGAAGTAGAAGATAAAAAAGGAGAGCAAAAAAGTGAGTAAAAAATAGAAAAAAAAAGGAAAAAGAAAACAGTAGTAGAAAAGAGAAAAAAGAAAAAGTACAAAAACAAAAAATTTTCTCTGTATTTTTGTTTTAAATTGTATTTTTATTTTAAAAAGAATAAAACCAAACAAAATAAAACAGAATAAAGTCAACAAAAACAAAAGAATAAAAGTGATGCAGGACTTCAAAACAAAATAATAGGAAATCAACAATGACTACCATAATGTATCTTGTTATCTCCAAAATAGCTGCACATACCATTGGACATAACAGAATCAAACAAACAGAATAAAACCATACAAAACAAAAATACAGAACTTCAAAATAAGATAACAGGAAATTAACAATGGGTACCACAATGCCATTTGTTATCTTCAAAATAGCGGTTCAAACCATCAGACATAGGCATGCAAAATTAACCAAACAATACAAGAACTAAATTGCTTGTTTTCTTCAATTGTTATCTTTTCAGAAATTTTAGTGTGTGTCTTCTAATTTCTACTATGTCTGTGTCTCCTGAAATTGTTATGTGTGGGCTAGAGATCTAAGATTGCATTCTGTTCCTTCATCTCGACATTTTCCTGTGTTCCTCTGAATCAATCCATTGCTGCACCCTGGGTGTTTCCTGCATTAGCTGCTAGTACTTTGGGATAGTGCACTGGACTACACACCTGGTGGAGGCACAGGGCAGCGGTTCACCAGCGCTCCTTCAAGGACAGTGGGGTCTCAGTGCATGGCTTCTTCTCCAGGCCACCACTGGGCTCACCAGATCTCTCTGGGCCTTTGCCACTAAGCCTCAAGACATGGCTTCTTCTGGCTGGTGTTGGACTCATTGGATCTCTCCAGGTCACTGGTGCATAGCCTTGGGGTGTGGCTTCTTCCTATTAACTCCTTTTGTCCAAAGGTTTGGTTCAGCTCTATTTCTTTATTGATTTTGTCTAGTTGATCTGTCTCTCTATGATAATGGAGTATTGAGGTCTCCTGTTACAACCGTGTTATTGCTCATTTGATTTTCCATATCTACCAATAACTGTGTTATATAGTTGGGTGCTCCTGTATTAGATACACATATATTTATGATTCTTATGGCATTTGTGCTGTCCAGCTTTCTCACTGACCCCTGATCAATCCCATGTTACTCTTCTTTGTCTTGTCTTATAGCTGTAAGATTTGTTTCTCATGGTCTCTTGCTATTTTTGAGATATCTTCCTTTTCTTGATCACTAGCTGCAATTCTGTCTTGACCTGAAATTCTATCTTTTCCTTCATTTAGTCTGTTGCATATACTTTCAATGGAGGTTTTTATCTCCTGGATCTCTGTTAGAATCTGTTTCATGGATTCCATGTCTCTCCTATTTTGGGTATTTTTGTTTTCAACTTTTTTCTAAACTTATCTATTCTTTGTGTCTTCTCTAATTTCTTTGATTTTAGGAATCGTTTCTTTTTGTACTTGCAAAATCATTTTCTCTATAGCCTTTCCACTTGTTTTTATGTCTTCTGTTATCATTTCAGAAAGTTCTAAGGTTTGACCTCTAACTTCATCCATTTTGTTGAGTTCTAGGCTTGTCCTGGGTGGGCTGGGGGTCTGGAGTCATAGCCCACCTGTGAATCTTGCCATTCTCCACCCTGTTTTTTAAATTTTGATTTCTATGTTGATGCCCACCAACCTCCCATGATATAAGCTCTATCACTAACATTGAGGCCTCTCTCAAAAGAGGAAAGCATATGTCCGTTCCTCAGGGATGTCTTCCAGATATAGTTGGTTCTTTATAGCTATCCCAAGAACCTACCTTCTGGTGTTTGTAGATCTGTGATAATGTCCAGATGAGCTGAGTATGAAGCCAATCTTGTGCTCTGGATGTGGGGGCTGGGACTGGTCTTCTGTTGCTGCTGCTTCAGACGCTTCCAAGTTACTAGCCTCACTAATTACTTTGTCTTCAAAAGATGTGTGTTTGTGTGCTGTGCTGCTGTCCTGGGTCTTGGAGTTCTTGCAGTTTTATACTCTTCTAGCCAGCCCACCATGGTGGGGTGTGGGAAAATAATGGAGGAGGACTGGAGCACAAACTCACTGTTTCTGGTCGACCTGCCCTCATGGATGTAATGAAAGGGCAGAGAGTACAAATTCACTGTCTTCCAGCCTGCCCCACCATCCAGAAGGGAAATAAATGGAGGAGAGTGAGCACGAATTCACCCTCTCTGTGTATTTTTCAATGGGCAGTTTGCTTCTAGGATTTGCAGTTTTAGAGTACAGCAAGTCTTGATCTTCACTCCCTAGCTTTAAGGCCTGCTGATATGAGGGTTCCCCATTCCAAAGGTTCCTGTTTACCCCAGGTTGTGGCAATGAAATGAACCCTTGCTCATAATGGTAAATAGGGAAGGCAATCAGACCTCAAATGTTTGTTAGATGTAAGCAGCAAGGAAAGGGTTCAAGTAATTAATGCGGGCAGGCACTTTCAAACCCAACAGTTTCTGAGTACAACTCAAGCAGGACCTTGATTCTCACCCTGGTTACTGGGGCACATGTTCTGCCCAGCCTGAGTTTGAAGTTCTCAGGGGATCTCTTTGTAGCCTACTGCCTGTTGCAGTTGTCTCTGGTGGGTTCTCTCACCCAGTCACTGTGGGAGGGTAACACTGGTAACACTAAAGTTGTGTTTAGTTGTTCTGAGTCTTGAACTTATATAACCAATCCCTTCTCAAAATGGTACCTGATCAAGAATTCTGGTGGTATGTGGGTACTTGTGCTTGAATCACTCTCTGCTGTTACTGTGTGCCCTCAAAGCAAAACCTTGTGCTGATTTTGGAGTTCACAAAGGCTGGAGACTTTGCTGCCCTATCTTCCTGGATTCCCCAGCTCTGGGTAGTTACCTTGCTTTTGGGGAATCTGGTTCCCCTATGCACAAGCCAGGAGAGCCAGGGAAGCAGTCCTTATTTTTTCCTTATCGTGGATCTTTTTTACACCTTCTCTGTAGCTTCTAATTTTTCTTGTCTGTTCCCCTGATTCCCAGAGATCTGCTTCTCTTTTTTTCTTGGACACATTGTTTTGCATTATTTGGATTCCAGATCTACAAAAGGCTGAATTTTGCTATCTATCAACACTCTGCCATTTTCTTTCTTCTCTGATTATCTTAATAAGATTAACTATCTTATTAAGAAACTTTTAAGATCTGGAAGAAACCTGAGCTCATGCCTAACCACCAGTTCATGGTAAATTCAAGTAACTATGGGGGTGGTGTAGCACATTCTTTCCCCTACTGGCTGGCTCTCCCTCAACAAGCTAGGATGAACATCCAACCCTATACCCAGAAATTCCCTTCAGCCTGCCAATGCTACATCTCTGTGGAACTGGGTGAGGCCTATGAAGGAGGGAAGGATAATATTTTTCTTCTAGGAATTATCTAGAAGTTTGTGCTGAGGAGCTTAATCTTATGCCAGTCCATATTTATAGCTTATTTCTGGAATGAATAACTCTAAAAGAGATTTCCGGAAAATTAGGTAACTGTTCTATATCATTAAAAAAAAACAAGATACCACTTTCATTTTTTTTCCTCAAGTGAGTCTTCAAGAATCATCTTTATGTGAAAAGCTAACTTGAAAACAAATTCGAAGCTGGGCATAGTGGTGCTGGCCTATAATCAATCATAGCACACTGGGAGGCTGATGCAAGAGGATCACAATTTTGAGCCTAACCTTAGCAACGTAAGTGACCCTGCCTCAAGATAAAAAAGGGCTAAGGATGTACCACTGTGCAAAGGCCCTGGGTTCAACTCCCAGTACCACATTAAAATTTTTTTTTCTAAACAGTACAGTACAGTAATAACAGTCATTGGCTCATCCTTAAATATTTAAAGAAAGAGGGGGAAAATGTCTTGGTCTGGAGCCATTAATTGCTCAGCTGATCAGCAAGTGATTTTACACATTTGCACATGCCATCAGAGCAGATCATTTCTAATACCTAGAAAAGCAAAAACATTGGATATTTACCTTCAGTCACATTGCTCAAACATATTATCAGTGTAAGAAGACTTAAAAGGAGCATCTGATAATAAGTGAAGCAGAAATATTAGTAAAACACAACATTCAGCCCTCAAGGTTTCCTGGGAGAATATAAACAACACTGGAAAACCCCAAACCACCTTCATGCACATCACCATGACAGTGCATAAGGCACAGCACCATCACAAACCCCTGCTACCTTCCTCTATCCTCTTCACTTCCTAACTTGTTAGGCCCCCTTAAATTACCCCCCAAAATCCTTTCCAAAAATTCAGTTGAAAGTTTGCAAGGAACAGACTTTGCTTCAGTCAACCTACTCACGCTCTTTACAATCTAATAGTGCTTCATAGTTTAGGACACATTTCAGTTTAATGGGATTTACTAGATAGTAATAAACTTCTGATAGTGGCTTTATAGCAGTAGTTTTTAACAACTAGATAACTCAATCTCACAGGTTCAACTGTCACACTAGCAAGCCAAGAAATGACTTGGTAAGGAGTAAATGAGCGACCTTAGTAGAGGAATTCCTGAGATCATCTCTTACATTCTAAATATTCTCTGTACAGAATAGTAATTGGTGTCTGAGAGGTATGTAGTCTACTACTTATGTTTAGAAAGACATTTCATTCTTGTCCATGAATAAAATATACTGCAGTGGACAACCAGATCTCAGAATTTTTTTTGCCAGAAAAGAAAAAATGACAACATGGTAGGAAACATCCATTTCTTTTTATATTTCCATAGTGAAAATCTCCATTATTAGGAGACATTACAATCAGAGAGCTTACATTCTGTTGCTCTCTGCCAAGTTCCACATAAAATGTACCAGTAATAAGAGAAAAACATATGTCAAAATTTTTGAATCCATGACTCTTCTATTGCAGCAATTTGAGTTTCCCTAACCAAAGAGGAGAGGGAGAGAATAGTCTACACTTTACCTTTATCTGTACGCATGTAACCCACAGAAGTTCAATTCAAAGCAAGCTTTCAGAAAACTGGATAATGTGAAGAGGAAACGTTAAAATAATTCCTGAAAAGAGAATTAATTCCACAGGGCAGGATGCATGACATTCACTTTCCTCCAGGAAAATTTTGAAAGAAATATTGTTATTCATTTGAAAAGGCCACTGTGAGGATAGAGAACTCAGAAAAGCACATGTAGACAAAAGAACCTGTGCAAAATAGTCTGACACATCATGTCTAAGAGGCAAAGGAAATATTCTATTCCTACCATACACCCTTAAAATCAGGCAGGGGGGATTCAAAGAACTTAAATGCTAAGCAAGTATAACCGCAATGATTTTTATTTCAAGAACTTGTCAGGAAACGCTGTATGATATCACTACAATTTAACCACTGGTTCAAACCAAAAATGAAAAGAGAACATAAGCCATAAATGAGCACAGAAAGATAATGTCACTGCTATAGTTTTAGTAGTTGATAATGAGAAATGGGTTTAAGAAGGAACTATGGTTACAATATGGTTTATCACTTGGAAACTTACATTGAAATGTAACTGCCTTTCTGCGGTTGCTGGGAGGTGAGGTCATGAGAAATTAATGCCTTTCTGATAGGAGTGAGTTTATTTTACAAGACTGGGATGTTACAAACAGTGAGGCTGTTCCTCATGCTCTCCCATGTGCCAGCTGCCCATGTGCTTTCTGCCAGGAACTGGTGTTGGAAGAAGATGCTGGTGCCATGCTTTCAGAATTTCCACTTCCAAAAATATAAGGATTCTTTTTTTATAAATTATCTAGTGTTAAATATTTTGTTATAGCTACTGCAAATGGACTGTGACAGAATATAATGGTTCGTGTTCACCCATCCATTTATTAACAGGTGACTTTTTACTTTGTTAAATGAGAATATCAGCCACTGTTTTCCCTTACATTGTTGTAAGTTGAGTGGGTGGCAGTCTAAAACACTATATGGTCCTTTAGAGACTATACTGTCCAACCGGTATTCCTACAGAACCTTTCAATGGGCAACCTTGTCAATATCTGGTGCATCCCATATAACTAGGATGGCCTCAAAGGCACAAACCATGCCTAATGCATTCATCAATGTAATCCTCATATCTGGGACAATCCTGGCAAACTTCTTAAGTAGTTGCTGAATGATAATTAATTAGATATAAGGATCACTGGCAACATGAACCTCAATATGAAATTGAAGTTACTGACTTACCTTCACAGAGGACAAATAATAATGGTGCCTACGACAAAGAATATTATTTTAAACAAGGCCAGGTACTTCCAAGAGCTAATTGTGCAAATATTTATGTGTCTAGAATATACATTTACTCACATCACCATCATATATCACTAAGACTCTAAAGATATTTCCCCAGCATTCAGCCACACATTAAATACAAATAATCAAACAAGCCAAATCAAACACAATTTCTACAGAGAAAACATGCCTCAGAGTTCACTTACTAAGCACCAACAACATGTCAGATAGCAGCTTGATCACACACACAATGAGGTGGTAAGGTTGTGAACGGTGGAGACAGATACCTGCCTTTGAGCCCTATCTCACTATGATAATGACCACAACCATTTAATATGAGGTAATCAGGGAGGGCAGTACTGTTTAAATTCCTTACTTTTGAAAGTACAATGAAGGAAAAGAATGATCTCCAACTGTAGATGGGAAACTGAGGCACAGAAAGGTTAAGATATTTTTAAGGGTCAAAAGATTCAAACTAGCATTCTAGGTTCCTTAATCTTAATCACTGTACTGATAGGTATCAGCTGTAATCAATAGGATCTTGTCTTTGAGGTACTTGTCACACTGTCCAACACAAAGCACATTCACAAAAATGCTTTCCTTATCATAACTATTATATCATCATAGTCAACCAGACAGGCAAGCAAAGAATTCATTTGCTCTTTCACAGATTTAACAACATATGCAAATATATTTCATAATCCTTCATGTTGAAATATAAATCTAAGCTTTTCCAATTTCAATTTTCACTACCCTCATCACAAGACTCCACAAGTGCAGAAAAAGAATCTACAGCTACCACATTTTTTAATTATATTCTTAGAGAAGAAAACAAAAGAACAAATGATGACAGTAAAATCCTTTTAACATTATCAAAAGGGCATGATTATTTTTTCTGGCTGTTTTATACATCAATTTAAGTAAGATTTCTCCAATTCCACGTCACACTAAGTATTTACCAGAAAATGTTAAATATTTATCATATCAATATTTATAAACAATGCACATGCAATCAGTTTCTGCAGTAAAATCATTTACATGGAAGCCAAACTTAAAAAGTAAACCAAATTTTACATGTTTCCAAAAACTGAGTTCTAAGCCAAAAACAATATGGTTACCCTTGCCAACCTCCTACATTATATATTTGATTTCCTTGTGTTCTAGAACCTATAAAGTAATTTTAAAAGGATTTCAAGACTGTAGGAAATTAAGTCATATAAGGAAATGTCAAGAAAATATCTAGTTATAGTCAATATCTATTAAAGAACAATGCCTCCTATCAATGTCCACATTCAATAAGTTTACCTGACAATTATATAGTCTATGCGCTTCATTAGGAGAAAAAGAAAAAGCATTGTAATAGATGGTATTTGATGCACTATGTAGGCAAGGAAGGGACCTCAGAGGAAAAGCCTGTGAATGTGGATAAGGTTCACTGTGCTCTCTTCCTTTAAGGCTGGAGTTCTCCCATTTCTGCCTAATTTGAGGTATTCTCCAAGACTTACAAATATTTTAATACTTTAGGAGTGTTACACATTCTGTTCAGAAGTTACCATTTCACCTGTTATCAGTTAGTTCAATACAAGCTACTCCTGAACAGGAAGAAAGTAAGCATTTTATATCTAAAGTGTTGAGAAGAGGACAAATATGCACTTGTGGTCTAAACTAATACAGAACAGAGTTGAAACATTCTATCTCTATCCTAGACACTCTCTACACATTACTTAAACCTAATGCTAAAATAACTTCCTTTTGTATTCACAGAGAAAAAACACAATCTAATTTCTTGATAGCCAAAATAACTGCAGTGTCCTGTGCAGCATAAAACACTCATTGGTGATACAGTAGGCAGGGATTTCTCTTTCTCTTGCCAGTTCTTGATTGGGACCACTACCATACCAAGAGCATGGAGAACCGTGAGCCGACGCCAAGAATTCTAGTCCATACAAAATAGACTATTAATTCTCTTTTGAACAGTTTGTCGTTCTATTCTAAATACACTCAGTAATTTATTCCCCAACACAAATAAAAATTTCTGTGGTATTTTAGCCAAAGAAGTCAACACAGAAGCCTACTTATCTGAGACAAGCTAAGAACTCACTCATCATATATTCCCTTAACTGAAAGGTTCATTCAATCCTCGAGTCTATACTAATATTTCTTAACTTTTCCTCTGCCATGTTCATGCCAGTAAATTTGATAAAATACAGTGGCAGGTATTTTTATCATGTACCTTGCTCAAGCCTCTGATGGAAGATAATGTAGACAATACTAAACTTCCAAATGTAACCCTAATGTAAGAATGTGGCCATACTATCTTCCTCTTCCCCTTAACTCATGGCTTAACTACTTAACAAGTGTACATAAAACCCATAAATATGCCTTTATTTCCTCAATTAAAAAACAGATATGACATATAAAGTTACCAATGAGAATAAAATAAATTACTGCTTAGAACAGTACCTTTCATGTAACAGGAGCATGTACTATATTAGCTATTACCATTAATCATTACTATGAGTTTTACAATATTCAATACTACTTTCAATCCCTTTTTGCAAGCAAAAATTACATGAAATACCTCAAAACATTTTGATGCCTGAGGGAAATCTTCATAACACATTAGTAATTTTGCAAAAAGAACAGGAATTATGGCAAACTATCAGGCTTAAATCCCAGCTTCTGCCTGAGCTAAAACTTTGTACCAGTTATAAATTTTTCAGACCTCTTGCCTGCCTTTCTGAGCCCAAAAACTGTGAACCAAGCATATGAAACTCAGACAGACATTTGAACAGTGGGAACAGAGCATATTTATTATATGTAGTATATCAGACATAAGTGAAAATAGCCAAGAACTCAGTGAAAAGTGATTCACAAGTGACACATCTAGATTCAAACTGCAAACTCTCTATGTTGGGCAGCAACTCAAATCTTAGTTGAGTTTTTACTTTAGCTAGGCCACTTGCAGTCAGCCTCCTGCATATAAATCTCAGGGAATTCCTTCTGATTTGTGCATTTATACACAGAATTCAGAACCCACCCTTTTGGTTTTCTGCATCCTAAGATACCTCCCCACTTTGCAGCCACAGAAGGTTCCTAAACTCTGTTCTCAGGTTCACTAGGGCAGAAACACTAGAGGTCTTTTGTTTTGTTCTTTTTTTTGTTTTTGTTGATGGCATTTTAGTCACTATTCAGCCCTTTCTTCAAGATCAATGCTAGAAGTAAAACCTGTAAACTCAAATCACACTTATTCCTTCTAATTTTGAAACTCCCCTTCAGCATTTTTTGTTCACTTTCTACAGTCTTCAAGTAGTTCTTTTCTGTATTGTGCCCAGGAATCGTTAGTTACTATCTATAATAAGTCCAGTCTATTAAGAGCTTACATGATCATACCGGAAATGGAGCAAGGCAATGATAGTCATTCCAGAGGGATTCAAGCTGAGATGTTCTCTATTCCCAACAGCTGGGGAACACTAACTCATGAACAGATATCACACTCTGAGAACTCAACTGACTGAATAAGTCCTCACCTTAAAGGAGGAATTCACTTTTAAGCAGAAACTCCAAATGAATGGGCAAAGACTGGTCAAGGGATAAGTCTAGTAGTTTGTCTGAGATGCACAAGTTACACAGGTAGCTTGAAAGATTTGAAAACACATGGGATGTAAGTTAATAAAAAGGTTTAGAATGGCAATTTTTTATCCAAATATGTAGGAAAATTAAATCCAAGCCAAAAATGTAAAAACACCTGATAATGTGCATATATAATATAACATAGTTAAGAGGTCCTGGAGGGGATGGGATATAAAAGTCCACACCCAAGAGTTGACATCAGGCCCAGGGAGGGAAATGTGGCTCTAATCAGTTTGAAGTAACTGCTTTGAGTACTAAAGAAATAAATCCCTGAGGCTTCCTTTAGGCTCACCAGGATAGGGTCATAATTATTGATGTTTACCATAGGAAGAGTGCGACGCACCATGGTCCCATATATTCACAATCCAGAATCTGGAATGAAGTTATGGGACTTACAAAAATAAGATAGCACAAATCCATCAACATCATAATTATTAGTATCACTGAGTAGCTTCAATATGCCCAGATTATGTTTAGAGTAATTCAAATTTAAGTGAAATTTTAAAAGGATATCAGAAATGCTAAATTTTTTTAAAGTGTCTTGAATCTTAACAAGTCCACAGTACATGAACTCCTTCTAATTAGATTCAGGAATATGACTGCATTTGAAACCAACCAAGAAAAAACACTTATTCAGAAGATTTCAATAAAAAATTAATAACCACTTGCTTCCACTTTATCATGCACAGACCTCAATAGTGGATTTCAAAAAGTGAAAGTGAAAAGTGAAAAGTCTGTCTTGGAGAAATTATACTTGTGAGTCATTCAAGAGCTAGGACATTTAAATCAATAAGGTGCAAGGGCAATTTACTGACTTACATAAATGAACAAAATACTTACTAAAAGGAATGAGTGAAGTCTGTCACCAAAATCATTGAAGGGCTATATAATCATACTACTAAATTAACAAAGAAAAGAGCAAACAAAGGCTGCCCTACAACCTGTACTTCACGCTGCAGGTAATGAATTCCTTCTCTGGATGGTAATGGTTGAGGTATTGAATAGTTATGTGGTCTTATACCTTTCTTTTTCAGAGAAGTCAGTCTTGTCCAGAAGCAGAAGTACACCTCCGATTTCTGATCCTTATAACTTTCCCATGTTATGACACGCTAAGATGGGCAGTTAAGAGAGGTAATTAACAATATAACTTTCATAATTAAATACCATAAAAATTGCCTTGACAGCAACGAGTGAGGAAAGAGATTTTTCTGAAATACTGCTAACTTTCTATTTTGGGTTGGTGCCAGAAAATGGTGTGTACTTTACATGTTACATTATATGTACACTGCATGGATTTTTCAATATTTTATGCTACATTTCACAGTTTAGTCCCAAGACCCTGAGGTTCAATTCTAAACTGCAGTACAAACCAGGTGAGTTTAAATAAACTATGTAACCTCTCTAAGCTTCATTTTCTTTTAAACAAGGACAATAACTGATAATGAGTGCACAGGATTGCTATTCAGTGTTGAGGAAAAAATGCAGCTCTAGTGCCAAACACTCAGTGGCTCTGTTTAGGTTGCACTTGCTCTTTTGAAAAAGCTCAGAAACTGTCCTCTGTATCGTTTCAAACTGATGTTACACTTGGGCTTTCACCTTTCAACTGACAGTATGCAGCTATTCATACTGCTGTAGGGGAACACACAGCTGAATGTAAATGCAGTTCCTTGCCTTAGCTAGGATCTCTATGAATCAGGAGGGTGTCCTCTCAGGTGAGGAATGAATGAGCCATTAAGTGGGCCCTTGAATATAATTTGGGATAACTATGCATAAAAGTCTAATTTCATCAAGAAACCATGACAATTGGAAGTTTTTGTAGCACGCAAATATTTAGAGGTTATATATATAGCACAAGAGAAATTACATACAGTAATGGCAAAGCTCTTAGAGCTTTCAATGGTAACAAACAGCCCACTGCAGCACGTGTGCTATAGGTTCATCACCACTGACATAGGCTGTGAAGCCTAACAGATCCTAGCTCTGCTCCTCACCAGCAAATACAGTTGTAGTGGCAAAAAGGTAGAAATGCTCATTATTGACTAAGCTGCTGAGTGCTTCAGTGAAGATCCTGGAGGTTGATTACACAGTGACAGATCTGGAGAATAAAGTGGATTAGGACACACTGTAATGTTTTTATGAGCCTACATTTTTTGTTGAATGGTCCTTGGCAGCAGCATTCAACACATTTTTGATCATTTCTCATAAAAACAATCCTGAAAAAAGACTTCCAGAACTGTTTCAGAAAGTGGCAAGAATGATAGAATAATTGAGGGGAAGTATTTTGAGAGGGTTATGACAAAACTCCAGGATCTTCACTGAAGCATTCAGCAGCTTAGTCAATAATGAGCATTTCTACCTTTTTGCCAATGACTGGTTCAGCAATGAGCATGCTTGATATCCACTCAGTTTCCAGAAATAGTCCCTATTTCTTCAAAACAACTCTTGAAATGAGTTCTGGAAAAAGTACTAAGGTCATCTCTTTTATTGGAAAATTCATGACAGACCTAAATTGTCATGCTCATTTTGTTTTGTTTCTCTATAGCAGGGCTAAGAGGAACCCTAAAACTCACTAGTTTAGTGGTTTTCAAATATTAATGTGGAAGAATTATTAGTGGAACTAAAATTATTAGTGGAACTGATAGGCAATTCCTGGACTTCAACCACAGAATGTATAGAGCCCAAGAATCTGCATTTAAGTATACCAGTTTATCTTGATTCAAGGGGTCCCAGGATCACACTGAGGTCTTCCACTTGAGTCTTAGATCAGCCTCCTATCTCTGTTCTCACCATCTGCACTTTCACCTGCCTATATCTCCTCTCTGAACAGCAGCCCACTTAATCTGATACTGAAATTTACTTGTCTGGCCACTTAGCTCTAAACTCTCCACTGGTGAAACTCAATTAAAATGTTTAACCCAGCAACACAGCATGGAGTAAACTTCAGCTCCTCTCCCCAACCCCAATTATTTATCATTTAACAAGGCCCTAAGATATACCCATCAGGTTACAAGAATTCAACCTAGTGAGGAATTTCATTTAATAAGCCTAGTTCAACTGACAAGGCATTTATTTGCATTTGCAAGGATAAATACCTGACATACCTCAAGCCTGGTGAATGCAAAGCCTTACATTTGTACATCTGATGTAAGCGTGCTCATGTCTGCAAGCTGGTAATACTGATTATCTCATGTATCGCTTGCATTGTTTTCATTGATTTCTTCTGTATGCTTTATGGTTTTTTTTTAATTAGGCTTACATTAAAGTTTTAATCACAAAAATACTGAATATCAAATTAATGGAATGGTAAGTAGAATGAATATTAAGTGTGTTATATGTAAAACTAGAAAAAAGCTGAAGTGATGATAGGACTATTACAAGGTAAATTATGGGAGGACCTTATCTTGTTATGTCACATCATGCTAACTCCTAAAGAAAGAGCCCATTTTGTCGAGACTTAATTCTACTTAGCACAAATTCAAATTAGTTTTGAAATTCAGCCATGTATTCAAAGATATCCTATTGAAATTAATAATAACTGTATTTTTTACTTATGAGGATTTAGAATTTGCCCTAGGAAATTTTTCTGAATAAATTTCTCTGTAAAGTAAAACATAATGTTTGCTTTTTGGCAAAAAAACAAAAACCTAGTAGTACTAGGGCAACATAATTTGAAGCAATGAGAAGTTATTTTGTAGCTAATGAAATAGAAAATATTTTAGTTATCATATTTGATGCAAGTCAAAATATTACTATCTTATAAAATATTGTATTATATAATATGAAATATTATATTTTGTAATATTTTATGTGTATAAATATATAAAATATTATATTCTGATAGATTTCACATCAATCATTTTTATCTCTAAAAAGGGTAGTGTTTTGTGAATAAATGAGTTAATCTACACAAAATGCTTAGAATAGGATGTGGCATGTAGTAAACTGTTAACAGATGGTAGCTATCATTATTACTGCTTTTAATCACCATGAACAGGAGAATAAACTTTTACAGATTTTCTAAAGGGCAATCCAACATGATACTGCAACAATTCCTCTGATCAGTAAATAGGAATTAATGTTCAGGAATATTCATCACAGCATCAAAACAGTGGAATATTAGAAATACCACAAATGTCCACTAATCAAGCAATGACAAAATATGTGATTGCAAGCTATGCACATACTGCCATCTTTTCTCTAAACTCTTTGGCATCAGGAAAAAATACTAGATATGATCAAAATATATGATGTATATTTAAATTTAAAAATTACAATAAAAAAGATACATCATCATTAATCCCTCTCAAAATACTTCCCCTCAATTATTCTATCATTCTTGCCACTTTCTGAAACAATTCTGGAAGTCTTTTTTCAGGATTGTTTTTATGAGAAATGATCAAAAATGTGTTGAATGCTGCTGCCAAGGGCCATTCAACAAAAAATGTAGGCTCATAAAAACATTACAGTGTGTCCTAATCCACTTTATTCTCCAGATCTGTCACTGTGTAAACTTCTGGCTCTTCCCAAAAGTTAAAATGACCATGAAAGGTAAACATTTTGAATAAAATCAAGACACTGAGGCAGCCACAACAACACAACTAAAGTCACAAAAGAGGACCTCTAGAATTGCTCCTGAAAGCATAAAGAACAACTGGATGTGTGGTTGAAATGAGGGGGAATATTTATAGGATTAATGACAACGTGCTTTTTATGATAATAAATGTAAACGTTTACTACATTTTTTATCACACCTCATATTTGCAAAAAAAAAATTAATGCAAGGGTATGTCTTCCTGATTTAACATGAAGTCAGACAGAAATAAAGTTAGCTAATTAATATGAACCTAATTTTGGTTAAAAGAAATTGTATATATATATATATATATATAATGTACACATGAAAAATAAAACTCCAGTTATTCACAGTACTTTTTCTAGAAGATAGGTGATTAAAGTGAAGTAGTATTTTTCTGTATTTTCCAAGATTTTTTTTAGAATGAATACAAGCTAAGTTTTCTAAATCAGACATAAAATTAGAAAAGTTATAATATCATCTGCTTTAGATCAGATATGGAGAATGCTCATTTCCATCTATGTCCCCCTAAGACCAATTTAGTTTAGTTTAGTTTCATTTAGGTTAGTTTAAAAACCAGGTCTCGCTATGCAGTTTAGGCTGGACTCACACTTGTAGTGATCCTCCTGACTCAGTCTCTTTAGTGCTGGGATTGTCATCATGAGTCACTATGTCTGGCCAAGACTATCTTTTTGTCTGCAATTTGGAGTTTCTGTCAGCAACTTGGAACCCCTGAAGTATAAATCTTCCTAGCAGTTTTTCAGAAAAATCTCCTCAAATTCCTATGAGAACTAAAGCTTCAGAATAAAGTCAATTTCTACCTGTCAAGCTACAAGACATCCCATTTTGAGATGGTTAATAAAACTCATACTAGCAAAGGGAAAACCCAGAATCGTAGAGCAAAGACTCATAAAATATACCTATTAATAGCACAATAAGAAGTACATCTTTGGATTTAGTTTCATAAACAAATGAAATATTTTAATAGACTACATTTTGGCTTTGCATAATTTCTTGTATAATTGAATCATTCATTCCTACATTTTATACTATGTAATTAACATTCAGTAGTCATTAGCCACCAGGTAAATTCTGGACATACACAGACTAAGGTTAGAACACCAGGCTAGGATGTAGCTCAGTGGTGGAGCACTGGCATAGCATGCATAAGATCCTAGGTTTAATTTTCAGCACAGGAGAAAGAAAAAGTATAGTAGTTCAATTACCTTGTGTCCTCTATGCAGTTTATCTCACATCTCACATTAGAACCAAAAGCTTCTCCAACTATGCTCATGATCCAATATTGCGGCTTTACTACAGAAAGTTCTACTGACCTAAAAAGCATGCTAATAAATGTAAATAATACAGAAAAAAGTGCTAATGAGAAGTACAGCTGAAGCTTCCAGCTCTGATAATTTAAAAATATATTAAACCATCACATCTTAACTGTCACAGTTTACAGAATTCCAAATCATTTTGATTAGAGCTGCTCAGGTAAAAGAGTGAAGTAACTGGTTTTTGCATGGAGGCTGGGGGTTGGGACTATGGCTAGAAGCTATATGTGATTATTCCCTCAATTAAATCTTCATCAGTTATTCATAGGCCCTTTTTCATTAAATGAAAAGTTCCCAGCACTGAAGAAAAAAAAAAGTAAAAGATCCTTCTGATGATCCAGAGATAATAATATCATCAAGTAAAAACATTATGGAAAGGTGGAAAGGAGGAATACCATGGTGGCTTCCCTTCTCTACCTAAACTTGGTAGGTTCTGTATAATATTTATCCTAAAGTTACTTAGCTTGCTATTTTATGAAAGCACACCATATTTTTATGTCTCTATTTGTAATATGGAATGTTAAGAAAATCTGTTTCATTAAACAAAAAGACAATGTATTATTACTATTACTACAAAATAACAAGGACTGTTAACACCACCACTGTTACTATCATTTATTGAGCATTTGCTATATACTCAGCAGTCTTTTAACTCTTTAAGTCTTCACCCCACCATTGCTGTGTTTTCTCAAATCACACAGGAGGAAAACAAAGATCTCAAAGTATAATAAAGTGACCAGCCTTGGAACATAGAACTATAAGGGTCAAGACAAGCACTAGAGCAGAGACACCACCTGGAGTGCTTATGCTTTTAACTCAACAAACTGTAAAATCACAGTACTTGTTTCCAAAGCTGAATGAAAAAGTCTTTTTAGGAGAATACCAACTTGATTTTTATAATAGTCATACTTTAGTGGGGAAAAAATACCTATTCTATTTCCTGTGATGATACACAAGTTTTCATTGCCCATATAAAACACTCTTTGCTTCTGTGTTAAGACTGAATCATTTCCAAAGTTCACTACAATCCTAAAATTCAATAAACCATTGTGGAGGTAGAATTTCAGTGTACATATGGGGTTCTTAAAAGTAAAGGAAATTTTGAGCTTCTATCAGTTTTCTTCCTAGGAGACCATAGAAAGGAAGCAGACACAAACCAGACTATTATCACCAACCATCTGAACCCACTTTAGCATTTGTTTATCTTATCAACATGCTATAAATGTTACTGAGATTACCTCTGATGGATACATTCTTCAGAATGCTGTGGTCCATTACACATCAAAATTGTACAAACAAAGCCTCTAAATAGAAACTATACAAACTGACTTCACTAAAATACCAAGTTTTGAGAGTAGTATCTCTTAACAACATAGATACACAGAAGTATTCAGCCTGCCTTTAATAGCCCAGAATCCAAACGAATATGACACCAAATGCTGGACATCTCTTCCTAGACTCTCAAATGGTCCTGACCCAAAAAAATCTTAAAAATCAAGAAATGTCTCACAGAGATACCAAATAATCAAGCCAAAGACAAAATATATCTGTAGATCCAAACTGAAAGACAAAGATTAGAGCAAGGGAAGTTAAACCTTTTGCTTAAGGCAGCAGTGCTGTCCTCCCAAATTTAACTTCTCTGCAATTCAGTTGCTATACATAAAACATGGCATCAAAGTTACCTAACCCTTGTCTTGTTTTGTGGATATTGAATCCAGGCCTTGCACACATACAAGTCTACTACTGAACTGTATCCTCCCCCCACATTTTTGAGACCGGTATGTTGCTAAATTACTCAGATTGGCCTTGAATGTCCTGCCTCTGCCTCCTAAGTACCTAGAATTATGGAGGTGCAGTACTACCAAATTCCAAAATTCCATCAGAAGAATTAAAAATTTTCTAAGCAAAACCAGTTCAACAGAGGAAGACAGCCTATTAAACAAATCGTATGGTAGCAACTGAATATGCATAGGCAAAAAAAGATTAATTTTTACTTAATCCTCATGCCTTATATAAATTAACTCAAAATAGATAAGAGACTTAAATGCAAAAGTATTTTCTAAAAATTTTAGAGGTTAACATGAGAAAAAAATCTTTTGAATCTAGGAATTGGAAAGAGTTCTTAGGCATAAAACTAAAATCATGATCTACCAAAAACCTGAAAAAATTGGACTTTATCAAAATGTAAAATTTTTGCTATAGGACAGATACTCTCAAAGAATGAAAAGACAAGCTACAAACTAAGAGAAAATATGTACAAACCATCTACCTGAATCTGAGAAAGGACTAGTATCAAAAATACATAAAGAACTTTCAAAATTCAATATTTAAATACTCAATATAACTTTCATAATTTTAGCTACAACTGCTTACCACCAATACAACCGTTTCTTTAAATTGTGTAAATCTACTCTCAACTTTTTATCTACACAATGCCTCAGTGCATTTGTGCCTCTAGCACAGTAACAGCACTGACTGACTAAACAGAAACAAGGCACCAGTTCTGATGCCTGATGAGGACCTCACAAGGCAGCAAGCAGCTGGCATGCAAGCCACTGGTGGAACACAATATGACCCCCTGACCCCATTCTTGGGGTGGAGACTTTTTTGGCCTAATCACTTGCTGAAGACACCATCGTTTAATACTATCACATTAACAAATATAAATATTAGTATTATGGTTTGTATCTAGACGTCCTCCAAAACCTCATGCAGTCTTGGTGAGGGAGTGGGCTTTACAGAGGTGGCTGAATCTAGAGTTTGTGATACTGGGATTAAGGGTGTGTGATTGTTCACTAATTGATTTGGGACCACCCTGTTGTAGTCAGGGGTTGTGAGAAGAACAATTACAATCAGGACACAGAATTTATAGTATTATTTTATGAGGATCACTGAGAGTTAAACACAAAAATCTGTTCATAACACTAAAGACCCAGAATCCTCAGCCAAGGGCCTGGAACCCACAGAAATGCCCTGCATGAGTCCAGGTGAAGACCTAGAGCCCATGACAATCCCTCCCATGAATCCAATTGGAGGTCTAGAGCCCACAACAAAGACTCATGCCAGTCTGTTTTATGGATATGCTGGGAGTCAGTGGTGGAAACCAGAAAGTCTGTGCCAGCGAGGTGAAGGAGCTGTTCCAGTAGGTTGAGTGTTCTACACTGGAGCTGAGAAGTCATGCTCAAAACAAGGACCAGGGCTGCCCTCAAAAGTACCACAGTCATCCCCAGCGACAAGGAGATCCTGAGCTCCTCCAACAGTGAGAACAGTCGAGTACATGCCAGGAAGCCAGCATAACAAGCTTCTCCTGGAGATCAAACAGCACACATCTTCCCCTCCAGAGACAGGAAGTGATGCTCAGTGTAAGGAGCAGAGCTCCCTCAAGGTGAACCACAGCTACTCTCATCAACAAGAGCTCCTCTGATGATAATGGCCAAACTCACGTTGGGGAAGCTAGTCGTGACAAGCTCTTCCAGGAGAACCAATGGCTCAAAAGAGAAGAACTTAGAAGAACCCACGAGGCCCCACTCTTCTCGTCTTTATTTATGCTGGCAACTTTCCTCAGGTGGACCATCTACACTCAGCACCATGATGATTTAATTCAGCTGGTGTTAAATTGACCACCAGTTTTTAATCCATAAAATATCCTAATCCCAGCAGCCTGGATATAATATAAAAGGGGCAGAAAGACACTGTTAAAGACCCACTGTTGCTCTCGCTGCCTTGTGGGCACCATGAAGTGTTCTTGCCAAGTTCCACCCTGCCTTGGGGTCAGCTTACTATGGACTGAAAACTCTACAAACTAACTGTAAGATAAACAAACCTTTACTCCTGTAACTTTGGGTTTTGGGTATTTTGTCTTGGCAACAAGAAAGGTAAATAAGATAATTAGTATTTGTTGTAGTCAGAATTTGCAAGGAGAACAAGACAATACAGGACACAAAGTTTATAGAATATTTTTATAATAGTCACCCAAAGAGTTAAATACAAAAGTGCAGGAAATTTAATCCTGAACTGAAGATCTTAAAGCACACTAGCACAGAACCAAATTATTCTTTCTCCTTGACAAATCCCCAGGCTTTAAGGATATTTGCAAGAGACAGTCAATGAATACTGTGTGCCTCACTAATATGTGCTACTGTCTCCTGTATTTCCTGGATTCATCTTGGGCACTGCCAGGGCTGTGCTGCACACTTTGGGAAGCACTATATGTGTATGGTACATACATAGTACATATGTATCTAGCACAAAGAACAATGCCTGATTCATAACAGAAGTAAAATAAATGCGAGACAGTTTAATAAGGAAACTGAGTCTCTATCACACAGAAAATGAGTGGGCCAGAAATAGACACAAACTTTGAACCTTCTGTCTATAACATCTGCTGGCATCTAGACCAGACATGTGATTCAGCCCTAAAACTCTACAATGACTTTTCCTACCTGAAAAGTGTTCATAAAACACCTAGATTTTTATCCTTTTAAAATGGTTATTTTCCTATTTTCCCCAAAACCGAGGACTCCATGGAACATCCTGATGCCTGATTTTCACCCACTCATTGCCTATTATATTAGCATAACCATACACTTTTATCACTTTTCTCTTTCAACTACAGCTATTATTCCTTATTTTTTTCTCTTCCTTAGAAGTGATTTCACTTTTGTTTGTTATTATTCATTTATAATCAGTTTTTGATTGCATGCTGATTATTCTTAAATTTTAACTTTAAATTTTAACACTATCAAGGAAAACTAGTGCCTCATGTAATGCTTCTGATTGCAAAATCAGCTGGATTAAGTTATGCAACTGTTTTCGAAAGGTCTATAAAATGTGAGGTTTTTCTTTTCATCTTAAGCTGTCTGAATAAAGAGAATGGATTTGGAGGTGAGATTTTTTTTTTTTAAATGAGGTTTGTTGTTTTCTTCTTTAAAAGAAAAATAAAAAATACAAGAACTGACACATTTGAATCAATAAGGCTTTGCATTTTTCCAACCTCTTGCAACTATTCAAAATATTTCTGGAAATCTTATCTGGGAAGAAGCATTAAAGCTCGTACCCCAATTCCTCGGTATATTCTTTTCAATTGCAACTCTTCTGTCTTTATTTTTCATTTTTAGATACATTTAGAGCTTATCAAATTTAAACTTGTGAATATACTAGCAGGACATAATGTTCTGGTTCAAAAACAAGTATAACAAACAGAGAAAGACATCTCACAGTTGTGGTCCATGAGCTAACTCTGCAAACAGCTAGAAAATAAGAATGTATGTTCAGAACAAATTTGGAGACTCTATCACTGACTAGAGAGAAAAATGAAGGCTCCTCTGGTAATAAAATTGCAGATACATTTGACTAAAACATCAATCACACTTCCATTGTTCTCAATAGAGAGTGGTACCAGAGGTCTGAGAGGTCAAAACTATTTTCTGTAATAATTTTACACTGTCACTGTAATAATTTTACAGTAACATCTATCACTCATTCACCAATGTACAGAGTATAAAAAGTTCATTGGTATCTTCAGATGGTTTATAAAGTGGAACATACTGTATGATTAGAGAACAGAAATGTTCTTTCACAGTTCTGGAGGTTAAAAGTCTAAGATCCAGGTGTTGGTCCAGCTGGTTCCTTCTGAAGGCTGTGAGGGAGATTTTGCCATATATGTGTACACTAGAGTCTGGTGATTCCAAGCAATTTGAAGAATTTCTTTGACCCTGCGCCTTCATCTTCATCTGGTATTCTGTGTGTGTGTGTGTACACATGTGTGCATCTAAACTGAGTCTGAAGTTTCCCATTTTAGAAGGACACCAGTCATACTGGCTTAGGGCATACTCTGACTGACCTCATTTTATCTTGATTTCCAGAAAGACTCTGTCTCCACACTACACCACATTCTGGAGTACTGCTGATGAGGACTCACAGAACTTTTGTGGTGGATACAATTCAACCCACAGGCACAATTCAAGAGGCCAACTGCATCGCATCCTGAGAGCTGTGCAACATCTGTGATGTCAGGGAAGTTGTCTAAAAATCTCTGAACTACACCTGACTCCTCTTCAAAATGGGGTTAGCAATATAGTAAGAATGCTTGCACTACAGTCATTGTGAGGACACAATGGGGCAGTCTCTTCAAAGCCTGGCCCATGGAAAGTGCCTGGGTAATGTCAGATGCCTATTTTTACATATGTCCTACTTTAGGTTCTCTAGACAGTATTAATAGCCATTGTGTAGAAGAATCTAAGAGAAAGGGCACAGCGGTATCCCCAGGGAGTGGGGAAGCTCTCTTTTGCTCTCTCTCTCAGAACACAAAACACACTCACTGTGAATCTCTTTGTTCACAATTCTTCAAGTAATCACCTCATACCCCAAGATTCCTATCAACTCACCACAGTGCATCCATGTGGCACTAAACAAACACCTACTTCAAAAATAAATGAATATGAATACAGTACTTAATAAAATATTATTAGGAAAAATATTTTAATAGATTTAAGACTTGGAAACTAAAACTATAGTCTAAGCTAACATCAGACAACACTTCTACCAAAAAATCAAAATCATTATACATTCATGTTCAGAGCAACACTATTCATAATAACCAAAGGTGGAAGTAACTCAAGTGTCTCCTGACAGATGAATGGAAAATCAGAATGACATATACAAAGATAGTATGTGATCTTGAACAGAGAAAAATTTTGATACATGCTTCAATATGGATTAATTATGAATACATTACACTAAGTAAAATAAGCCAATTTAAAAGGTCAGATATGATTCCTCTTAATTTCCTAGTGTAGTCAAAATCACTAAGCCTGAAAGTAAAAGGTGGCCTGCTAGGGCTGGAAGAGAGAGAGTGAGTATACTTTGTTGCAGAGCACTACCCAGCAGCTCTGAGGAGGATTTAAATTTAACTAATTGGTTTTCTATGTTTATCTGTGAGTCTGTCCTAGGCCTGGGCCCCTGACCTGGCAATGGGAGTTGATTCATAGTAAGTGAACCTCTATGAATCACTGGTCCTGTCTGAAGCCTGTAGTGGCCTGTGAGGCCTGAGATATCTCAAAAGGCAAGATAAGGCCACAGCTGAAGACATTTTGGCTCCAACACTAATTAAGTAAACAGAGACTGCAGCTGAAGGAATTTCACTCCTGCAGTTGCACTCCTACCATAAATATTATCCTAGAGATAAAACAGTTCTCCTAAATTGACATAATTTACTACTTGGAGAAGCTGTTGAAGTCCCAAGGTCCTGCCTGTGCCTTCCTCAGTTTCCCTGCCCCTTGTTACTGGACCTAATAAAGTGGGTGGTCAAAAGAAGTCTTTGTCTTAGCCCTCAGAATCTCGAGCTCAGCTAAAGGATTTTGGGGGAGCCCTAAAATTGTATCATCTGCTCATTTTATTTAAACCTCCACTGTACACTGGTTTGGGAGATTGGGGATCTAGGTCAGGACCTGATAATACTTGAAGGAATATAAGATCACCCTTGGAAAATTGAGTAAGTTCAGAGATGGATGCTGGTGACAACCACATAAGATGAATGAATGTACTTAATGACACAAAATAAATAAAATGCTAAAATAATATGGTCAGTTTTATGTTATATATATTTTCCCACAAAAAGTCTTTCAAAACTACATTCACATTCTTAGTACCTTTAAAAGTTTCGGGAAGCAAAAGCAGGGTATCAGCTACTATAAAAAGCATTCACAAACCCCAAGTTTAAATGAAGCTGGGTGTGGTGGCACACACCTGTAATTCCAGCACTGGGGTGGCTGAGGCTGGAGGACCACAGAGCATTTGAGGCCAGCCTGGGCTACATAGTGAGATGCTGTCTCAAACAAACAAAAGAAAATTAAGAAAAAGTTTTCATCAAAAAAGCAATACCTGTGTTACTTCTCTCAATTCCCAAAATTCAATCACCAAAACAGTGCTTTGCCTTAGAAAGTAATTTTACTTTGATGATGACCATGTTGCTCATTTAAAACTTCAAAATTCTGAGAAAGGGATTATTCTCTGACCTAGAAAGACACTGTGAAGTACACTGCAGGAAACAGATCCCTCCTAAAGCAGTACACAAAATGCCGTCAAGAAAGGAACACTGTGATTGATAGATTACTGTAAGTAAAATAGTATTGATACATTTTCAACATTAAGATAAATGAAACAGCATCACTAAACAGTCTTATTTGGGGAGCTCTAACAAAAAAGAATTTTTCTCTCATATTTGCATAAGGTTTAAGTCTACAAGTTTTCCCTCATTTTAAAATTATATAAAAAATGTAGTCATAAAATTATTTTACACCACTCATAAAAGCCTCACCACAAACTTACATTAAAAAAAAAAAAAGACAAAATCCAGTACCTTCACATCCTGCTTGACTAGAGCTTTGGGATTTGATCCTCTGACCTAAAAGCAACCTCAGTCCCAGGCTTCCCGAGAAATCTTCACCTCCAACCCACTCTCCTACTCAACAACTCACCATTCAGTCCCCCTGCATACTTGTTAGAGTAGTGAGGATAAGCTGTTTATGATTCCACCACCTCAAACTTTATGTTTTTCCTAATTAGCCAGATAGTACATTTATCTCATGTTAATTGTAAAAAAAGGTAATAACTGCAAGATTCATTTTTGTTTCCACCATATCACTGGTTTTCAATTTTAACAATGCATCACTTTAAAACAGTTCTGACTTTTAACAAAGAGACACTTATCATTAATACTTTATTCCTTTAGTCCAAAATAAATTTAGTAACTCCCAATATTCTCTGTACTGCTTATTAAAGATCCATGCATATTAAAGATCTGTACTGCTTATTAAAGATCCAAAAGGAGGAAAAACCACTTTTCATATACATATACATTAGTCTGGAACTGACCTGAGGAAAGCAGTTCCTTCTGCAGGTTCCTAAAGCTCTGCCCCATGAAGCAGTATTGTATTGAGTAGTGACTAACAGTTCCAAACAAATCGTCCTCTTTGGGAAGCGTAAAGTATAAGAGAACCAAGATGCACTGGGCTATTTCAACTAAGACATTTGTTCCAAATGAAATGTACTCCAGGTCTGTAGACAAACTGCTGTCTGTAACTATCTCAGAAAAGCTCATTTGACTACATAGATAGATAACCCAACTTCGTATAATACCCCATTTACCTTAATTGTCTCCTAAGAGTTGCTTGGCATCATGATTTAAAAAAAAAAAAAATGCAAACCAAAGCACTTAATTGTCACTTTGAATTCTGTGCTGAATTAGTGCAGTTCAGACCAGAAAAGTAAACAGTAAGAGAATCTTTGGACATTTGAGACAATGAAAAGAACACAGAGCAAACGTAAATGTGGAAACCTAGAGAAAAGAAGAAAGGCAGGATGGCAGAAATTTCTGACAACAGAAAATACAATAGTGCCCCACATAAATCAAGTCACCCACACACCCCTGACGCTGCACCCAGGGCCTGCTACTGGGAAGCCACAATGATGCTCCTCTCCACAGCCATTCCTAACTCAGCCACAAGGGGTAGGACAGGGTGGACATCCCAGGCAAAACCTGCAGATGTTTTTATCTGGCCAGTGACCCAAAGCTGGGTGGACAAGGAGGAGCTCATTGCTAGGAACTGAAACTTTTGGGTGATAGCACAAGCTGGGTGATACATTGACAGGAAGACTAGAGTAAGTATGGGAATGGACAGGATCAAACTCAGATACATAAGTCTCCAAGAAATGTTGCCTAAGTTAAGTAAGTGTCCACTTAACAGAGCAGAAAAAGGTAAAGAAAAGCCAAACAGTCCTTTTTAATACTATAAGCTTTTCTTTTTCCCCTGAGACAAGTCCAAGGTCTCTTTCAATTGAAGAAGCATTTCACAAGCACCTGCATACTTTACCCAAGACTAAGAGCGAGGAAGGAAGAAATAAGGCAGGTGGCACCATTCCAACAAGCCTAGAAAGTGGTCAGGATTGGAAAACTAAGCCTAGGGCTTGTAAAAGCTCTCTGCCACGCTTTGCAACCCTGGCACATCTCTGGGTCTTTCCATTTCTCTTCTATGCCTGCTCTTTTTTCTAAGGCCCTACAACATGCCCAGAGAACAGTAGGCACAGGGACAGAGTACATACACGATTCCATGTGCAAGGACACCCTAAAAAAAGAATTACTCCTCACACTTTCTCTGGTCACAAGCAGTAAACAAGCTTTTAATACTTTCTGCTATATGGCAGAGGAAAGAAGAGGCTTGACTAGTCTCTTTCTTTAATAAGATGAACATTTCTCTACTATTCTCCTATCGCCACCAGTTAGTCCCTTTTTGTTAAGATATCTACATATAAGACATTCCAGGGACAATGCTGGTTTCCACCTGTTATTCCAGGTAGATATTCACAGTATTTATATTCATTCTCAGAAGTGTCCCAAGAGGGGTGACAAAATATGGAGTCACCTCAATCTTGGCAAAAGCTTCTACTGTTTTCCAATTTTATGTCTTTTATATATGGGGCAACCTGTAAATCAATCCATGATGCAAGTGTCACCTTTCGGAGATGATGAAATGTGAAAAAGAAAAAAATGCATGTAAAATGCATATAGTTCTTACATAAGCATAAAGCTACTGAATGCTGAAGATAAGCTTTAAACTCAAGTAGTGTGGCTCCAGTCCTAGTTTATACCTATTATCCTGGTATTTATGCCTATTATCCTGGTATAATGACTCAAAGCACAGATTCAAAACAAAGCCTCACAGATGACCTCCATTCTTATATGTCTCTGAACCTTTCTAGATCATGTCCAGAAAGCCACTTCACTGTTGAAACACCTTCCAGTGGCTCCCTATCACCCTTACAAACAAGTTTACCTCCTTTATCAAGGCCTCATAGATCCTACCTACATCTCTAGCCTTATATCCCCCTGCTTCACAACTGAAAACTTTACCAGGCAGCCCTCCTGAGCTTCCTCAGCACCTTCAAATCACAAGCCTGGGACGAAGACAGCTCAGAAACTGAAAGACAGCAAGCATATCAAGAGCTTTGTGGAAGTACAAAAATGGATGCCAGATCCCCTACCCACCCACAGGGTCCAAGAGACATTTTCCTCGGGCTTTTCTGTATCTCCATTATCAATCCATTCCTCCAATTTTAACATAAAAATAAATTTTAGAGCTAAGTGCATAGATCTATGTGAATCTTCACAATCCATCCTTGGTACTATTCTTTTGCAGTGAAAGCTGGCCAGATACTCAGCACACTGATCACAGTCTGAACTCAGAATATTAGGAAATAATATGTTCCATTCTCATCTGCAAAGGTAATGAAATGCCACCATCTCTTCAGCATTCCTCAACCCTCAATAAGACATTCCTTATTCCTCAGTAAGGCTATTGCTCTATGCTAGGCAGACAGTGAAATGCACAGGCACATATTGGGACTACGTTCTATTCTTTAGGTGCTCCCTCACCTCAGGTTATTGACGCACATTAAGTCCAGAAGCCCTCATTAAGTCAACACTGAGATGTGCAAACATTTCTGGAGTGACTGACAACTAGGATAGTGTACCTGAGCTCCCCCTACGAACCCCAACCTGATGCCACCTTGAGCCTCATCAGATCTTCATTCTGTGGGATTCTGAAGATAACCAGGGTCCAGGAGGGAGGACTTTAATTCTCTGAGCCTCCCAGAAGGCCTCAAATGCCCAAAGTGTTAATGGGGAATAATCGTCTGGTCTCACATGGCTTTGTGAAGATTAAGTGAAATAAAACACAGTAGCACTAAGGTATGCCTAACTGATATGACAGCACATGATAAATGTTTATAGAATCTGGGAAAGAGATGCTATTCTAGCTCAATAAAGCCTTAAAAGAAAAAGCAAGTAAATTTAGCTTCAAATTCACTGAGAGAAATAATCACTGTAGGCCCATGATCTAATCATACTGCCAAATGCTTTACATATCATCTAATTTAATCTTTGTAGCCAGGAGTAAGAACTAACTCTTCAGAGAACATCAAGTTCAAACATTTGTTCCAAGTTGCAGAGCAAGAACCTAGAGTATCCAGAATTTAAACTCCACTGAATATGAACTTCAACCTCTCTGTTAGACTGCTCCCTAGAGTCCCAAGCCAGAGAAAGCTGAACTTGGATAAGAACCCAGAGAGGGCAACTATGCAGAGTTGATCAGTATGCCAAAGTCAGTCCAAGGCCACATAACCAAAGACAAACAGATGGGAGATAGGTGAATAGATTTAACTGGATGGTTTAGCCCAAAATGGATCTCTTGGCAATACAGCTTAATGATTTAACAGCATGAATGGTTTATTAGCATGGAGCAGGCAACTCCTTGATTACTGAGAAGCTAAGCAAGTGACTATGTGTCCTCTCTAAGCTTCTGATTCTTTACATGAAACAGAAGACTGTACAATCTCCTTTGCAGAAACAATGTGCAGCAATCACTCCCCACTTCTGTTCCTTAATTGCTCTTCCTTTCTCTGTATACCTCATTCAATCATTGAGTTCCCAAACGCTTACTGAATAGTTAGTCAGGCCAGCTGAGGTAACCATAGTCCCTAAGAAAAATTTTCTGCCCTCATAGCACTTCCATTCTTGCATTTATAGGAGTAAGGAGATGGACAACAAGCAAATAATACCAAGTAAAGGTAAATTTTATCAAGCACAATAAACGAAAAAAAGGGAAGAGAATAATCCCTGAAGAAAAGGATTTAAGAAGATTATTAGAGAAAGGTCAACTGGAGGAATGAATATTTAATCACAATTGTACAAAGGGCCATTACTGGAACAAGCACGGTGTCTTGGTAGATGAAGAACATTACTCAACTATGCATCTCTGTGTTGTAGCATTGTTATAGGCAGCTGAGTTATTTAGAAATATTATAGGCAGTGAGACAGGGCTAGGTTCTCAAAGGAACCAGTGCAGAAGACCAGTTACCTTGCAACTATGGGGAAGACAGACACCTCCTGTTGTAGGCCAGGCCTCAAGACAAAAGATCAAACAAATGCACCCATATCCTAAGGACTGACATTCTATAGTTCCCTATCACCCTGAGGAATTCAGGAGTCACCATTCCAATCCCCAATGCAAGAGTCACTGCTGTCTAAGAATGCCTGCTTTCTAGGTGACTCACTTCCCCATTTGTCCCCAATGTAATCAATTTTATGTGAACTATTAATCTTATTGGCTAATCATAGTTCTGTCCCACCTTATGCCCATCTGCCTTGTGAGTTCCCAGTTTTCTCCACCTTAAACTTGTCTCACCCCATGATTTCACTCTATAAAAATCCCTGGAAAAGACAGAGTCCTTGACAACCTGCTGGGACCCCTTCTGTCTCTCTCAGACAGAAGTTTTCTTTCTCTCAGTACATATATTCTGCTCTTAACCTCCATTGTTCCTAAAATTCATTCTGTGATTTTAGAGAACACAAACCCATACAGGACATAGTAGGTCAAGAGTTTCATTCCCTTATATCAGCCTAACACTGGCTTACCCATCAATTTTGCTATGAGCTCAGAAGCCCTCTTTCTCTCTCTGCACGCACTCATCCATTTTTCCTAAGTGCATCATCCGCTTTCCCATCATTCTCTTAAAGGATTAACAGTAAAGAGGTAATTCAGTAAATTTTCTACCTTTAGGAAGCTTAGCATTAGGCATATACAATTAAGTGTTCAAAACACAGTGCTATATAAATATCTGCTTGCTTTTTGGCTCCATAGTTTTAAGTTTTGCCAAGTTCTATGCTCTCTGAAGTTCCATTCATTCTTGTCCCTTCCCTAAAAGATCACCACCACCCATTAATTTGTTACTGTCTCCTCCTTCTCCACACTAAACCACTTGCAACGAGCTACATGCAGTCCATTCTACATGGAAAGCCATCCTCCATTACCCCCACTTTTGTTGACAAACTTCCAATATTAATTTCCAAATTTCATTAGTATACTGCTTTTATCATTTGCTCAAATGTGTTCAACTTTTCTCAAGTTTTTCAGGCAAAACTTTACCACCAACAGAAAGCACTCTACCAAGTAACAATTCCAGATTGAGTAGTAAACAGAGTTGAAAGTAATTTCTTTTTTTTTTCTTTGTGTAATTTCTTTTCCTCCCCCAAAATGACAAATTTCAGTGATTTTCTGGTCTTCATTCCTGTAGACCTCTGCAAGGAAACAAGGGCAGCAAAGTTCTCACTACTGTGGACCTGCGCACTCACTCACCCATTAAAAAAAAAAGTTTCATTTACAGTAAACAAAACCAATTTGGAACATGAAATATCACTTAAAAGTCTTCTGCATAGGAAAGGTCAATAGTTTAGCATCTAAATTATATGAGATGGAGTCCATTTTCTAACAGTAGAAATTGCAGTTGTACTTCATTTTTAAAAGAAGGGGGAAAAAACTCACATCTTTGTTCTCCAGGGCAATAAGGCACATTTACAACCTCCAGTGCCTCCCCTACAATCTCATTTAGCTGATAAGAACTTCTACATAAACTTTAGTCCTTTACTTCCAAAAGCCAGGCTTCTCCACTTCTTTTCTCCTCTCACTTCCTCCCAAATAAGCAAAAAGTTAAACTGGAGCCAACAGCAGGGACCCAGGGGTACACGGTTTTCTTTGACAATGAGTCCCTCTGGGCTTCACAGGGATCCACACAAGTGATTCTAAAATTGGAGACCTGAGAGGCACTGTTTCCCACAACATCTAGGGTACCTTAAAAAAAAAAAAAAACAGCTGTGCCCTAAAAAGTCATGTTACTGTGCTTAGCAACATTAACATTACAAACTCAATGTTCTCAGCCAACATTCCTCCAAAACTGACAGATTCATGGGCTCCTCTCTGCACTCATCACAGAGCAGCTTCCCTATATTATGTCACCACAGCACCCTCTTCACCTGTGTGCTAGGATGTGGGTTCCTGGAAAGATCTCCAACAATGGTTAGACATTTACCAAAGTGTTCAGTCACTGACTGCCACTCCACTAAAAGTTTCAAAGCCAGGCTATTTCAGAATTATAAAAGGAAATGTATACAATACAATAATAATATGGCTGTGCTATAGCAGCCATGACTAAGACTCAGACCCAGGGGTTTTGTTTTGTTTTGTTTTGTTTTGTTTGTTTTGAATTAGATGTATAATATTGTGTAAGTCATTTAACCACTCTAAGTCTTTAACAATTTATGATAAGACAGACTCTTGAGTCTCCCTATGATTTGGCCCCTATCTATCAGACCTCATACAGTGGCACTTTCTTGACTTTGACTAGACATGCAGATCTCACCCCCACCTCAGGGTCTATACACCTCAGTGTGCCTTGCCAAAGACACTTTCACTGGGTGTCACCTGACTGGCTACTTTTGTCATTCAGTTCAAAGGTCAAAAAGGATCTCAAATTTCCTAGATCTCATAAACATCAAAAGTCAAAACAATGAATCTAAGACTATAATAAAACAAACAAACAAAAAAAACCACTTCAGTGTCATTAAGCATGAGGAATATGTGTCAAATGTTAAAGTTAAGGTCAAGGAAGGGGCATTCTATGGATATCTCTGGGAAATCAGTTAAAGTTGCTTCTAAAAGCAGAAAATGTATATTCTGTACATTCAGTTTTTCACAAGGCCAGGTGCAAAGTAGGCCTGGGCCAAGAGGGGCAACAGATTTCTAATATGCTTGGTAAGGGTTCTTAAATTTGGTAGGGAAAGTGATCTGTGTTCAACTAACTCTACAGTCAGTTATGGGCAAGGTGCTAGGTAGGTAACACTATTCAATCAAACTTATACAGAGCAGAGATCTGAAAATTCCTTTAAAAGTCACAGACCACACTTACCTATTTTATGTCAATTCCAAGGTGTTCATAACGAAAAAAATTTTCTTGGACGTTATATTGTTAGTATTGGCACACAGATTAACTTAAAAGGCTGACATAATGTATTTTCATGAGTAAACCTACACTAGCCAGACAATAGACAAAGTGTAAAGGAAATCTGAAGGTAAACTTTCATTCTGTAATCAGCTCTGCTACAGACTCACCCTGTAACCTTGAAAAAAGTCACTTATTTTTCTACCCATGAAAGGAGCTCTTGCCAATGCTCATTTCTGGTTCTTGGACACTAGGTGTAATTGCTATCTTGAAAAAACAAAAAAACTGTTCTCATCTTCTAAACTTTTGTGTTCACAGGATAACAATGCATCCTTAAGTATGGAAATCAAAGCAACCAGACCCAAGTGAAGCAAAAGACCTTTTTACCAAATCTTCTTACCAAAGCAAGGACATCTACATCCAACCAATCTCTCTCAAGTGCTGTGATCAGATTTCTACTTCATGGATACAGAAAAAGACACATTTCAGCTAAACATGCTAAATTTTAGTTTTCTCTGAGCAGTTTCCTTTTCCTAAGTTCTCACTTCCTTGACCCCTAAATTTCTCATCAATTCAAGTTCACCTTTCTATATGGCAACTTAGCTCTTGTTTTGTTTATTTGCTTCTTCACTAACAATGAATAGGACTTATTTGATCACCTGGAGTATTTTATTACAATAATTATTAGTGGTTTTAATTAGACAAAAACCACCACTACTTCTGCTAATTAAGCATACTGTCAAGTTCCTATTAAGGATATTACAACAATAAGTATTAGCAGTTTTTAATTTTACATTAACAATAACATAAATGAGATGTCAGAAAACGAAGGGGGGAGGGTTTGCAGATGTCATAATTAACCAAAATTTAGAAAAACTCAAAAAAAATTAGCATTTTTTTTCTTATTTGGCTTTTCATAGAAACTATACTTCGCATGTCCTGGTTAAAACCGCATGAGCAGTAATTTGCCTCTCATTAATTAAAAATGGGGACATAGGCAAAGTCTTTGCTAGATGGTAACTGGGCCCCAGGCTATCCTTTCTTTAAAAGAAAGGAGAGTTTACAGAAACTAAAAAGTCCACTAGTTGAGTGATTTCTCCAGAAGTCATCACCAACACAAAATTTCCCCCACAGGTTTCTCACTACCGCGAAGCGACCACCTGTAGCGGCCACCTGTAGCGGCCACCTGTGGTTGTAAAATACACTGGAAGAGTCCTAACGGCTTTCAGCATACACCACTGTCCGTGTCTGACTTTGTTATCCATAAAGTACAAAGAAAGGTCTTAGTGTTTTGAGGCCGTGAGTTAAAGAGAAAAAGGGTTCTCATTTTTCTCCTTTACCTATCCGTTTCACTAACTCAAGCAACCCCCTAAAATCTGCAGAGGCAGGTGTTATTACATTTCCTGAGGAAAATTCACTCAGCAAGATGAGTTACTAAACAGCGATTAGGCTCCGAGTTTTAAGCATGTTCACCACGTGGCCTAGAAATGCGCTCCGAGTTACACACTATCCACGAACAGAACTAGCAGAGCTGAGAATAAAGCCGCAGGATTCCAAACCAAAAGAACTTTTCTCAAACTTGCATCCAGCGCCTAGTTCAAGGTCAGGCGCGATCACCCTGAGCCGTGGGTCCCACGGCAGCGACCCGGGCGAGTTGGGTCGTTCACACCCAGAGGCAGCCGGGCTGTGGACGCCCTCGGCCCTGGTCCCCACACCCTTATGGGGACCGGGTCACTCCTGCGCCTGGGCAGCGCCGCGCACGGGGCCCCGAGGGGCAGCGCATCGCAAGGAGGAGGAGACAGGAGCTGGAGAACATGGGGACCCAGGCAGGTGGCGCTCACCTGGGACCCGGGAGCCAGGAACCGGGGCCGAAGCGCCAGGTCGCGCAGAAGCCTGCCTGCCCGCGCGGCTGCGGGGGACGCCATCTTAACCAGGAACCGTGTGGGGAGTAGTGTCAGGCGAGCCGGGCGGGCGCTGGGGCGGGCGAGGGGAGGGGAGGGGAGGGGGACGGGAGGGGGACGGGGTGAGGGCGGGACCGGGGAGGGGCCGGGAGCGGGGAGGGGCTGGGGGTGGGGAGGGGAGGGTAGAGGAAGGGAGGGGACTCCGGGTTTCAGGCCTGCACTGCTCAGTCCTCCCTAGGAGTGTCTCCTGAGGTTCACATTTAGTAAGCCAAAGACCTCATGGCCCTCTCACCACGCTGTCCCCAGGTTACCATTATGCCTAGAAACGCTGTGAACTTGGCACTTAAACTGTCCCCGGGGATAGGCAGACCAGGGAATATTTGTCACTTGGAGTGAGAACTGGCAGGCCCAGCAACAAAGCCCATGCTGTACAACAGAGACCTAGGTCTAGTCCTGAGGTCAGGAGAATGCCTGGGAGGGAAGTGACATGGAGAGGAAGCCTGGGAAGGAGTTAAAAGGACGCAGGACCTGTGATCCACGGAGTCAAGGAGTCTGTTGCAGTTGGTGCAAGCTCTTTACCCCTTAGGGAGGCTTAAGAGTTTGCTTTGGTTTGGTTTGCTTTGGTTTCCTTAAATTTTTCAATCCTTAATCTGAAATCAGCGCAAAATTGCTTAAGAATTTTCAGCTGGGTAACCAGGAGAATAAGAGCATTTATTTGGAGTTTAAAGAATTCTGTGTACTTTACATGTAATAAAAATGACTAGCAATTAGGCTTGGTGGCATAGGCTTATAATCCTAGCACTCTCCTTGAAGCAGGCAGAAAGATTGCAAGTTCAAGTTGCCTGGGCAGTTTAGTGATTGAATGAGACCATGTCCCAAAAATGGATGGCCCTGTAGCCCAGTAGCAAGGTACTGGGTTCAACTCCCATTACCTCACCAAAAAATAAGAAAGAGGAGGAGGAGAAAAACAAAGCACACTGAATATAGACCAGAAACTTGACAAACATGAGCTCATTTAGTCTTCGTTGTAGTTTTTTAAATAGATGCAAATATAAAACAACCATTTTACTGAAAAGGAAATTGAGGTACAAAAAGTTTAAGTAACTTGTCAGAAGTCACAGATCTGATAAGGAGTACACATGCGATTCAAGTCTATGACCCCCATTAAGCACTATTTTGGATTTTTCTAAATCTTACTTATGTGATCCTGAGAAAAAGCATAGTGTATCAGATGATAAGCAGTTATTGGTACTAGTCTCCTCTGAAACCTTTTTTTAAAGCTTAGATATAACTTCAAATTGACAAAAACATAAAGTTATTATCCCCAAATGCCCATACATCATTTACCCAGTTTCACCAAAGTATTTACATGTTGGCCCATTTTCCAATCTTAATAGATATAAATGTAGGGATATTCATTTTAAAGCCCATTTTCGGCCAAAATCTTACCTACTCTATTTAGTATCTATTGATCACTAATATCAAATCAGTTATTCTCATGATGCTTAAAATGCTGATTATCTAACTCCATCCTTCCACATTTATTAGTTTGGATTCTACTCCGAAGGAGCTTTACCTTCTCCCTGTTTCCTTATTTATACTTTTTTATCAAAGAATAAATACTTATTTATTTTAGAGGTGTAGGTACTGGGGATCAAACTCATAACCTCATGCTTGCTAGGCAAGGCACTTATGCCACTAAGCTAAATCCCTGGCCCCCCTCATTTATTCTTTTATTCATTTGTATCAGTATCTTTTGCTTGTAGTAGGAAACCTGTGCTCTTGCCTATTATGTGCACTCTTTACATCTGTTATTTGATCTTCACAAGAACCCTGCAAAAGGGGCTCCTACTGTTTTCCCATTTTGCCAAGAAAGACCTGGACCACAGGGATTTTCAGGCCCTGTGGCATTCACAGGACTCAAAGATCCTGTTATTTTCTCACTTACACAGAGCTGCAGATTAGATTCCCTAAAGCTGGAGTCATTTCTTTCAACACTGCCTTTTTGACCCCAGGGGATCTGAGTTGCCATCCCATTCATTCTTACCCCAACTGGGTCTACCATCTGGCCAGGAGGTAACAAAAAGTCTTGTAAATTTTTGCAGTGTGAATGTTGAATCTTTGTGAGAATTTTGAACATGTTGCCAGAGAAAGACCACCTACAGAATTAATCAAATGCAATTATTCAATATTACCTTGGTAAGGCAGTCAGCTACTATCACTTATGTTCCAACAGAGACTAGAAGGAATAAGGAATGTTTTTTCTTTCTTTTGGAGGGGAGTGTAATTGACAGGGATTGAACCCAGTACCCAGCTTCTGGTGCTTTCTGAATGTATACTCTACCACTGAGTGTTCCTTCATCAATAAGCTCAGTCCCTGCTAGATGAGTGTTCTTTCAGGATGAGGTTTTTTTGGAAGTGGAGTGGAGAGAGAGGCTTTCTGATTGGTGTGTAAGTATATTTGACAGTTTAGGGTGTCTACTGGTCCATAGCTGGGATCTTTCCAGGTTTATATGACTTTTCATTCTTCAGAAGTGAAAGACTAGTCCTCTTCTATTGGGCCCAAATATGTTACTAGCAACTCAGTCTCATAAAGACCATTTATGACAATCCAACAGCCAACATTATACTAAATGAACAAAAACTGAAAGCCTTCACTCTAAAATCAGGAGCAAAACAAGGATGTCCACTATCACCACTTCTATTCAATATAGTTCTAGAAATATTAATCAGAGCAATCAGACAAGTGGGAGAAATAAAAGGAATAAAAATAGGGAAAAAAGGAAGTTAAATTATCATTATTTGCAGATGACATGATACTCTACATAGAAGACCCCAAAAACTGCATTAAAAGACTACCAGAAGTAATAAACAAATTCAGCAGTGTAGCTGGATACAAAGTCAACATTCAAAAATCAATAACATTCCTCTACACAAACAAAAAACTCACTGAGAAATTATGGAAATATCACCTTCCACAATAGCATCTGAAAAAAAAAAGATACTTAGGCATCAACCTAACCAAGAATGTAAAAGATCTATATGCTGAAAATTATACTACTCAAAAAAGGAGATTGAAGAGGATATTAGAAAATGCAAGGATCTTCCTTGCTCTTGGTTAGGAAGAACCAACATTATGAAAGTGGCCATGCTCCCAAAACTGTTATACAGATTCAATGCAATCCCAATCAAAATACCATCAACATATCTTACAGATCTAGGAAAAATATTCCTAAAATTCATCTGGAAACAAAAGAAACCTAGAATAGCAAAGGCAATTCTGGGCAACAAAGGCAAGGCAGGAGGCATCTCAATTCCTGACTTGAAACTATATTACAGAGCCACAGTAATAAAATCAGCATAGTACTGGCAAAGAAATAGACCTGAGGATCAATGGAACAGATTAGAAGATGCAAACACTACTACAAAGACACTGAGCCACGTTATATTTGACAAAAGTGTTAGCACATGTTCACTGGAAGAAGGATAGTCTCTTTAATAAATGATGTTGGAAAAATTGTCTTTCCATATGCTGAAGACTGAAAAATAGCCTATCACCATATACTAAACTAAAGTCAAAATGGATCACAGATATAAATATATAAATACCATGCCTATCACCATATACTAAACTAAAGTCAAAATGGATCACAGATATAAATATATAAATACCATGCCTATCACCATATACTAAACTAAAGTCAAAATGGATCACAGATATAAATATTAAAACAGAAACACTAAATCTGCTGAAAGACAAAGGAGGTAAAAATCTTGGAGACATAGGGATAGGGAGAGAATTCATGAATAAAACAAAAAACCACACTGGGAATACTTCAAAGAATCAATGACTGGGATCTCATATTACTAAAAAGTTTTTGCACTTCAAAAGAAATCACCAACAAAGTGAAAAGAAAGCCTACAGAATGGGAAAGAATCTTCAACAATCCTCAGACAAAGGACTTATATCCAGAACATATAAAGAACTGAAAAACATCAAGCCCCCCCAAATTCAAAGACCCTCTCCAAAAATGGGCATCTGAGATGAACACACAGTTAGTTCTCAGATGAAGATATACAAATGGCAAATAAATACATGAAGAAATTTTCACCATCACTGGTCATTCGAGAAATACAAATTAAAACAGCACTAAGATTTCATCTAACCCCTGAAAGAATGGCTGCCATCAAGAAAACATCTAATAACAAATGTTGGCAAGGCTGCGGGGGGAAAATGAACACTTCTCTACTGTTGGTGGGAGTGCAGACTGGTGCAGCCACTATGGAAATCACTATGGAGATTCCTCAAAAAACTAGGATTGGAAGCTCCATTCAATCCAACTATTCCCCTCCTAGTATTTTCCCAGAAAAACTGAAAAGGTCATATCACAGTGATATATGTGCATCCATGTCCATAGCAGTACAATTTTTGGTAACTAAATCTTGTAAAAAACCAAAATACCTATCAACTGCAGAGTGGATGAAAAAAAATGTGGTATTTTTATACGATGGAATACTACTCAGCTATAAAAAGGATGATCTGGAGGCCTTTATAGGTAAATGGAGGCAACTTGAAAATATCCTCATTAGTGAAATAAACAAGACTCACATTAGTAAATATCACATTATCTCTCTATTGTAAAAAATAATAAAAACTGACAGAATAATGGGACCCAAAAGGTGTAATAGATATTGTGAAAGCGAAAGGGAAGGAAAGTGTTCTAAAGAGTATAACGGTATGTAAAGTGTGTAAGATAGATGGCCATATTACTGAACTTCTGTTGGAACATTGAACAGAAGGATTTTCACTGTCAATATTTGAGTGTCTAGCCACTATTTATGCTCTGATTTTGTGACTTTGGCAACTATTTTTTAGTACGACAATGAGTAATGTATCAACTAGCGATTCTATGATGATAGTATTTTTTTTAATTTGGCATTGTTCTACCCTTCTTTTCTATTTTTCTATTTTGTTTAGTTCTCTTTTCTTTCTTTTTTAAAAAAGAGAACAATATGCAATATAACAACCATTGTTAAATTTCTTTCGTTCAGTTTTGAAAACATATTATTTTTGAATTTGCCATTGTTGTTTATATCATTTGCTTTTAGTTCTTTTCTGACTTTTCTCTTTTTTAAATAAAATTTTTTTAAAATATGTTACTAGCAATTCCTCAGTATCTTGACTTACATCCTTTCAACTTGCTTGTGTTGTTTACTTTTCTCTCATTGCTGGATCAAAATACTCAGCACCCCAAATGAAGGAAGGAAAAGTTTAATTAGCTCACAGTTTGTGGAGATTTCAGTCCATAATCATCTGGCTCCAAGGCAGTGTGGCATAGCACCAGGGTAACACTTCAAGGCAGCAGCCAGCAAAAGCAGTCAGAGCAAAAGGGGGCAGAACAAGCCTCTTTTCCTCCCTTATATTGTATACACGTGCCATCCACCCCTTCCAGGGCAGGTGTACCACTCACAAAATCCCCTTACACAGGATGGTGATGTTTATAAAGTAAGCGCCCTGGCTCCCTGCTGAGTTTCTTGAATTTCTAAACTTCTCAAGTTGTCACAATGTATCAATCATAACCTGCCTTCTCCACAGCAAGGGGGTGAGCAGAATAAGAAAGTAAACATTTGTATGTATCTTGTGCCTAGCACTGGACCTGAATAAATGGGTGAATTGAATCATCCTTATTTGAAGGCTTAGTAAGACCCCTCCCTAGTTCTTATTTTTTTTTTCTTCCTAAATAGGAAGCTGTTTAAATTCTGCACTATGCTTTATGAGGACAAGCACTGGGTTTTTCAGTCATCCAGGATTGGATTCAAATGCCATTTCTAATCACTTATGTATGGGGAAGTACTGGCCTCATAGGGTGCTGGTAGATAGTATTGAATTATTAAAAGCTACTGTTTTGGACTAAGCCCCTGCGCTGGACCCCAACATACCAGACCAAAATTCAAAAGTAAGTTTGATGACACCAAACCTAACTGACCTTACTGAGAAAGGGGGAACACTAAATAAGTAGGCTAATCTCAACGGATATAATGATAAAGTTTCTTCTGCTTTAATCTTTGCACCAAAAAAGTATCATGAAGTAATATGATGCTTGCTAATTCTCCCTTTTATTTTGTTTTATCAGTTCTGGGAATCGAACACAAGGTTTTATGTATGTTATGCAAGTTCTCTACCACTAAGCTATATCTCCAGTCATTTTTAATTTTATTTTGGGACAAGAACTTGCTAAATAGCCCTCCAACTCACAATTCTTCTGCCTTGCCTTTCAAGTAACAGGTTACTGGTGTGCAGCACCATACCCTGTACCAATTAGTTTTTTCCTGTTGTCACCTTATAAAGGTGGTTTGCATTTTGTGCTTTGTTTCTGCTTTTTTTCAGCCTTCCCCTTCTAAGAGCAACCTCCTCTGCTCATCTCTTCACAACTCTCATTCCTTATTGTGGAATAAAATGTTGCCCAGTTCAAGAATTGAAAATAAAGCTGGTTAAGATCCTTAAGCAAAATTTTTGTAATTTTTATCTTTCACTACCTTCACTGAGATGTAATAAAGACCTTGCACACAGTAGGAGCTTAATAAATGTTCTTTTTCTTCATTTGCTAGGTTTGATATGAAGCAAATTTGTTTGATACAAAATTCAGGTTAAAGACCAGAATCAATCATAGATATGGAGCAGAAGGGCCATGAAACATTGTAATTTCTCTCAGTTGCATTGGAGAATTATGGAGATATGTAAATGTCTGATGACATTACTAAAATTCTAAAGTGGTTGCCTTCAGACAAAGGATGGAGGGCAAAGGAGAGTAGTGGTCAGGGCATCTTTCTATTTTGTTTTAGAATTTCAAAACTCCACCCTACACTTATTGAATTAGAATTACTTTAGTGGGGACTTAATTTTTTTTCTTGTGGTACTGGAGATTGAACTCAAAGCCTTACAAATACCAAACAAATGTTCTACCAGTAAGCTACCTCTCCCAACCCTTTTTTAATTTTTTGAGATAGGCTCTCACTAAGTCACTAAATTACCTAGGCTCAAATTTGGGATCTTCCTGCTTCAACCTTCCAGGAGGCTGGGATTACGTGATTAAGTCATCATATCTGGCAGGATTTGAATTTTAAATAAGATTTTCAAGGGGTTCTTTAGTTGGAGAACTAAAACACCAAGCCAAACCAAATCATAGCACTGAACTCTTTCAAGAAGTTTTGTGGAGTCCAAAGACAAGTCATTCATCTATCTCCTCCCATTTGGTTCCTAAATACAGAATAAAAAGCTGGTAGTTGCAGATGATTAATGCTGATTTAAGGCAGCCTTGACACAGTGATGCAAAACCCAGTTTCTCCTACTGGTGTAGATTAAGCATGACATATAGAAGCAATGGCTAAGGGTCAATACATAGTTACCTTATACAGAATTGTAACTGTGGACTACTTAAGTGGTAACCAGCCTTAGGCATAAGCATTACATACTGTGGGACCAGACTGCAATGCAGAGTTAGGCATTGACATACAATTCAAGTCTGCACTCTGCAATTCTAAAGCTTCATAATCTTGGGCAAGTTACTTAATCACTTCCATTCCTTTATCTGTGGAAAAGGGATTATGATTTGATTGATTTTGGCAATGAGATGCATTGTCAAATGCTTGCAATCCCACTGGCTATTATCTACTGTGCATTTATTACTTAACTAAGAAATCTTCTTCCTGTGTTATTTAATATTTTTGTCAGTGAATCTCAGTTCCCACATTAGTATAACAAAGGCACCTTACTGGAGTTGGGAGTTCAAAATGTAGCACTTCTCATAAACTTTGCATACATTCGAAGTATTAAATTCCACATCTCCATGATGGAGCTTGCATTTAGAATACCTTGCCTACACTATTTCTTATTCATTCCAAGAAAGAAAATAAAAACATGCCTTCTCTTTCATGTTAACCATGCATGTTAACAATGAAATAATGTACTCATTTTCATACCGATGCTGATTACTCCAGGAGCCCTACTCTGCCGGAGAGGCATGTCACAAAACCTTGCAATGGGGTAGTGCATATAGCAGTTCCAGTGGTTGTTTATCATTACCTTTTCATTTATGCAGAAAAACCATTTGACAAACACAAACTCATTATCACCAGTGGAGCTGAATAAAATTTTTAAAGAACACTGATTTTTTACCAATTGCATATTTGAGTTCATGCTGTTGCATGTCAGGAGTGAAAATTACTAGTATGATGATGTAATAAAAATTTGTGAATTTTATTCAGTTATTTCTTTTTTAATATGTAACAGATTAATTTATAGGCAAAGAAATTTGGTCTTCATTATGCAAACAGGTAATATCCTTATTGCTGTTCCTGATAGAAATTTTAGTCAGTGCTCTATTTGTGTTGTTTGCCAGCAGCACACAAAGAACTTTTTTTGTGCTGACGTTATTTTCCCCCAACAGTAATGCAATAAAATTATTAATTTTAGGGGATGAGGGTGTATCTCAGCGATAGTGTGCTTGCCCAACAATGTATAAGCCATCAGCTCCCTTCCCAACATAGCAAGAAGAAAGAGAAGAAAGTAAAGGAAGATGGGGAGGAGAAGGAAGAGGAAGGGGAAGGTAATACCATGATGCATCTTATGAACACTCCAAGCAGCTTATTTAAATTATAAGGCACCTAGATGACATTGCCTCCTCTGCTGCATAGTTAACAGCAATTCTCATTGCATTTTGGAGACAATTTAAGGGCAGCAAGTTTAGAGCAGCAGCATTACCAGCCACACAGATCAGTAATTGCAGGTCCTAATTTTCTGCCGGATTTTGACAGGTCAGTAATTACAGGTCCATTGACCAAACCAAAGGAGATCATTTATTTTGGTGAAAATGAAAAAACTTTTGTTTCAAGCTAGCCCCAAGCAGATGAAGGGGTTCATTTGCCTTAATTCACCATCGTTCCATGTCCAAGTGTGCTAGGGTCTTTTATAGTAGGAAACTGAAAGGCGAAGGTACACGAGGAGATAACTGTCATCTCCAGGCTTGCATCGTCTCTCTGGACTCCAACATCCTGGGGCCAGCATCTGCATATTCATTCTGTTAGTACCTAGGTTGAGAGGACAGTTGGTGGTTGCACCCTCAGCATGAGGAGGTTTTGAGAAGCCAACTTCTTGGTGCCAGCATCTGCATATTTTGCCCACTCTTCTGGGCACATATGTGGTAGGCCTGAAGAAGTTTGGAGAAGCCACTAGTATTTAAAGAAAGAGAAAAGTTTTCAAGTTTCATTTTTCCAGACACCAGCAGGACAAGTCAAAATCAGGCAGAAAATTAGGACACATCATTAACTTTAAAAAGGCATAGCCAAGGACAAAGACAGCTGAAAAGACTAGATGTGGAGAAAAAGGATGATGCTATTCTATTGCAAGGGGCCATGGGGATGGATGAAGGAGCTGGGGAGAGCTGAGGACAGAATGTTTACTGAAAGGAGTAAAGAGAGACACTGGCTGAAAGAGAAAAATGGTACCAGATGGAATGTGGAGAAGAAATTCCCTTCAGAAGCAAAAACCTATATCCCCACACAAATGGGAATTCATGGAACTCAGCACCTCAATTGTTAATTAAGACAGACTTTACTTAACTATTAAAAAAGTTAAAGGAACATTCTACTTCAGAGATCATGCTTCATTAGGAAATAGCTGCAGCTGGTCTTCTTTTGCTTGAGTTTCTTTCTTTCATTTTTAGTTGTCTTATTTTTTGGATCTGAGTATCTAACCGTATCCTTGTTCATGCTAAGCATGTGTTATAAAAAGGAGCTACCTGCTCCTTTTTATTTGGTACTAGGATTGAACCCAGGACCTTGTATCTTAGCTGTGGCTCTTAAACTTGGTTATATAACAAAAGCTCTGTGGAACAAGCTTCCCAAACCCTTCCAGTTCAGTAAATCTATCTTGGATTCCACAGGTCTGCATTTTTAGTCACTCACATACTTCACTCTCTTTGTAGGTACTGGATCATTTGTTGTTGAAGAAGTCCAGGAGGTGAGACTCTGACATGGCATGAGAGAAAAGAATTATTTAATTCCTTCTGTCTCATTTTCTGTTCTCTTTCTTACGTGACCTTATTTTTCTTTCCCCAGCTTCTCTAAAATCCAATTTACTATGTGAGTGTGAAGTATGGAATGAGGTTTCCTGAGAAGTCTCCATGCTGTCCATCTGCCTAAAATGCTCTTCCCTCTCAATCACCAGTCTGAGGATCTTTCATCCTTTGAGTTTCAGTCACTCCTCCCTGAGAAGTCCCTGTAGACGAGGCTGGCACTACCTTAGTGTTATCATAGGCCAACTGGCAGGGCAGGAGGTATTCAACCTGTGTTAATTGAATGGCACGTTAATGAAGCTGAAGCTAGCATCCTAATAAGAAGTTTCAAAAATGCACAAATGCCTAGAATTCTATCTATACCCCTAACAAAAAAGGAAGTTGAGCCTCACAAAAGAAAATAAGCTTCCTAGTGTTATACCTGATGCTAGCACTTCCTCCAAGGTTTGGGATGCATTAATTCCTCAAAGACTCTCTGTCTCTTTTTATTCTTTTTCTCTTTTCCCACCCCGTGTGTGTGAGGGTGTGTATGTCTGCCTGTCACTCTCTCTCCCCTTATTAAACATTTATGTTTTCTAAATGTTTTCTAAATATTAATGTAATCCTTACTATAGCCCTACTTTATAGATGTACAAACTGAGTCTCAAAGCAGAAAGAAAGTTTCCTGAGGTAATGAGTACATTGGTAGGGTATATGCACTTGAGTATAGAGAACACTTCCTGGGCCTTGTGTTGGTCCAAGAAGTTTATATTTGTAATTCCAAGGAAAACTTATTGAAACTCCAATAAGTTCATTCCAATCTGCCACTTCCAGTACAATTTATGTTGAGAATAAAGACACCAAGACATGTTTGATTATGGGGAGCAACAGGTTCTAAGTCTAGTTAGAATGAAGGTTCATCAGAACAAAGGCCTTGACCTAGGGCCCAGATTTTATTAATTCACAAAAAAAAGAGTGGCTTGAGGATGAGCGACTGTGAGAATGGCAGGAAATACTGAATACTATGAGCTGGGCTAGGTAGGAGACCTGAAATCACCTCTGCAATATGGAGAGAGAAGGATATGCAGAAAGACTAACCTGTATAACACAATTGAGGTAATATCTAATGTTTTTGAGTCAGTGCTTCAGCTCTCATATGCAAACTTTTCTGCCCTGGGAGGTCATGGCCTCTTATCTAGAGGCTGAACCCAGTGGACAGCCCTGGAGCTGTGACTCTTCGTCCTGCCCTGCTCAGCCATATTTTTGGGGAGTTATGGGATAGGAAAACAGAAACTATTGCCTAACTTCAGCACTTTAGCTAGCCCTATTTACATTGCTTAGAGCCAATTGAAGGGATAAAGAAATACCCTAGCCAGCTTTGTACACCTCAGTATGTGGAGATAGGGCCAGGTTTAGCCATAAATAGAGATAATTGTTCTTTCTCTAAGGAGATCGTCCAGGTGGTTCTCTGCTTTTGGGTTCACATTTTCAGAAAACACTGGCAGGACTTACAGAGCACACTTACTTCACCATTCATTGTTCCATCAAGGGATAAGGAAGTGATCATATTTATCCACTAACTCCCATGTCTCATTGGTTGAAGGATGTTACTAGGGGTTTTCTTATACTGCCCTCAACCCTTGTCCAGCCTGCCTCCAGTATGGGACACTAATAAATATCCTTGTGCCTAGATAAAGTTTTGGCACAGAGTTACATGTGCCTGGAGCTGAGATTGACATCCTAAACTTCCAGTAATTTCCAGGGTATATCAAGGGAGGTAGAGTCTGAGTAAACTACATTGACTTTCATTTTAAACCAAACAGATTAGCCGATATTAATATAGGGGAAAAAAACTCCCAACCTGCTATGTGTCTGATATGAGTTCATGTTCTCTAAAATTGAAGAAAGAATTTTAGGAATGATGGAGGTTAAGAGAAGAATATAATTTATTAAGGGAAAGTAAGTAAGTTTCTGTCTGAGAGATGGGGCCCCAAATGGGTTGCAAAAGACTGTCTTTTTAGGGACTTTTATATAGCAAAACCACAAGGTGAGATGGGTCCAAGGTGGGGGATAACCTTGGAATTTGGAAGATGGACATAAGGTGGAAAGAACTGTGGTCAACTGGTAAGAGTAATTGCTTAGGTAAAATTGATTAAATTGAAAACAAATGGGAAAGTGAGTCACATAGCAAGGGGGCATGCTTAAAGAGCAGTGACTTCCTATAGGGGGTTGGAATGGTGACTCCTGGCTTCCTCAGGGTGACAGAGAACTATTTCGAATATCAGTCCTTAGGATGTGGGTATATTTGTTTAATCTTTTGTCTTGAGGCCTGGCCCACAGTGGGAGATGTCTGTCTCCCCCACAGTTGTAAGGTATCTGATCTCCTGCACTGGTTCCTTCAAAGACCTAGCCCTGTCTGACTGCCTGTAATATTCCTATCTAACTCAGTTGCCTGTAATAATATTAGCATTTTATCTGACATAGGAAGAGAAAGGTGCCAGACTGTGTTGGAGAGAAAGGTTTGCTATTTTAAAAATATTTCAAAACTGTAGCCTTAAACCATGTTCCTGCCTGTTTTCCTTATTTACCAAATTGTGTCCTGTTTAGCGTCATTTCTAGCAAGCATAATGCTCTAAATACTCCTGCAGTCAGGGCCCCACCATGTAGCCATAAAAGAGCTGACCCAGGACTTTTTTCAGTAGAGCCATAGCAAGTCTCAGGCATTCCAGGAAGAATTTATTAGGTTAGGTTTTATTTGATATATATAAAAAGATTAGAAGCAGCAAGAGAAGAGAATCAGAGGGAATCTATACATGGTTTTGAAAAAATAAAAAATAGATTTTTACTGCAGAAGTAAATAGAAGGTACAAATAATGATTTCTGCTCTTCTGACATCATGTTCTGTTGAGCTTCCAGGAAAGCCAACATGCAATTATGAAGAAATAAATGAACTTAAATCCAAGTCCAAAAGGCACATGACTTCTGAATGAGATGCACTTGCTGCTAGAAGGAACTCAAAGTAGAATTCTGACTTGTTCCCCTGGACCTAGTAACTGCTCCCTGAAACCTTGCCTTGCAGCAATGGGAAGAATCTTAGATACTGTGGCAGGCAAAAGAATGCTGTCAGGGATCCATTCGAGATAATGGCTGGGTCAGATGATAAGGAGACCTTAGCTCCAACAAGAGCCTACACGTAGAGGTTATCTTCAATGTTAAAACCTCTGTAATATTCCTTTCAAAACTTCCATCTTAAAATAATGGAAGAATTTCAGATTAGTGTAAAAAATAAATAGAAATAAACTGAAAGAGTAATAAAAGATCCAAAATTTATAACAAATACTATAATAATGAAAGGGAAAGTGCTCAAAAGGAAAGAACAACTTGTATTCACATGTAACTGTATATATGTTGAAGTGTGCACAATAGATAACCATACTACTAAGTTTTTGATAATTCATCAAACAGAATAGTTTGTGTTGTCATTGTTTGATTGTCTGTTCATTTTTTTATGATTGATTTTGTAACTTGAACAACTTCTAAGATAACGATATGTAAAATCAACTAGAGATGATTTCTTAATGTTAATTTTTTTAAATTCTGCATCATTTATACCCTTTTTTCTGTTTTGCTTTTTTTATAAATAAAGAAGTGGGTGTGTATAACCATAAATAATTGAAGGCTAAAAATGAGAGGTGTGATTTTAATTTTCTCTGTTGTTTTCTGTTTTCTAAAGTCTATGATTAGTACACATTGACATAAAAAAACAAGAAAATCTATTTTTTAAAATAATCAAAAGATCCTTTTCATCTTGTCACCTCTAGTCCTACTTAAAAGAGTTTAATACCTCCAATTTAAATCTAAATTGTTCTACCTGGCCCTTCAGGCTATTGCGTCTCCAGTTTAAATGCACATATCTGACTCTGTACTGGCTTCCCTGCCTGGAAAGTTTGTTCACCCAGACTACAATCACCCTTGTCCTCAGAAAAGGCCTTTTGAGGGCTGGAGATTTAACTCAATGGCATAAACACCTGCCTGGCAAGTGCAAGGTTGTGAGTATGATTCCTGGTACAAAAAAAAAAAAAAAAAAACCAAGAAGAAGAAAAGAAAAGGCTTTTTGAGTTCAAGGACAGCCTGGTCTATACAGGGAGAGAGAGAAACAGAGAAAGACAGAAACAGAGAGAGAAAGGTAGAGAGAGACAGAGTCAGAGAGAGAGAGTATAACTTCTACCATGGCACACTAATGGAGAACTTTGATTCTGTCCAGAATGCTACCCTCTCCTCCACTTTCAGATCCATCACTGTAATGCTTATCTCTTCCCAGTAACCTTCTGAAGTCCTTGCCACGGCCACATCCTCTGCCTCTGATCTCCTTCAGCAGCTGTAGTCTGGCTGCCTCCAGGAGACTAAGCAAGGAAACTTGAGTTAAACAAACTGATCAAGAGTAAGGAGTCATGGAGACCGTGACAATAAGATATGTCTCATCTAAAGAAAATGAAGAAAATGGGAAGACACATCAGATATCATCTCATTCAAAAGGCAGACCAAAGATGAGGCCATTGAAAAAATTTTCCCTACAGACCTTGAGTCCATACTATCGGGCCTTATAAACTGCTTGTATCTTTTTCTTATGACTTATTGGTTTGGGGAATGCATAGAATACAGAGGAAAGCTGAGAGTTAACTGATAATGGAGGTAAATTGAGAATGAGAGAGAAACAGGAAGTTCTGAGATTAAAGAGAAGAGAGAGGAGGTGGAATTTAAGAATATAGTAAAAGTTTTGTAGTAGTTTGTTAAGGAAATACATTTTTTTTACTTTTTAAAAATAAAATTTATTTTTGAAGGCTTTTTTTCTTACTAATACCATGCATATTTGTATTATATAATGACTATATTTGTTGTGGGAGGTTGGTACATGTACATAACTCATATGAAATCATTTTACTTTCCCTTGCTCTTATTTACTCTTCCCTCCATCATTTGGTCCTCTTCCTATTTTCAGATCTATCTCCCTGTTTCCTGTTATTTATCTTTTATTTTGCTCCTTAAGTTATTTGTACTTTGGTTTCTCATATAAGAGGAACCATGTGATATTTAAGCTTGTGTGTCTGGTTTATTTCACTTAATATGGTCTCAGGGTGCATCCATTTTCCTACAAATGACTCAAGTTTTTCTTCTTTATGACAGAGTAGTATTCTATTGTATGTAAATGCTCAATTTTTTTTATTCATTGGTTGGTAGACATACAGACTTTATGAGTTGTACTGCTATAAACATGGATATGCATGTATAGAAACTAGTATTTTCAAAGCTACATCAAAATATCCCTAGTGTCAGAATAGATTAATCCAAACAGTTCACAACATTTTTTGCTTTATCTTCTGTACCTGTACCACAGTGATAAAAACAGCACATGGCTAAGTTGTGTATTAAGTGGTGACACTGTTAAGCATATTTATTAGGAGTGTCTTCCTCATTCAGATCTCAGAATAGCCCCATGAAATAAATGCTATGGTTCTGTTACAAAGTTAGAAGAAAAATTAAAAAGTGTCAAAGTGATTTGCTTTAGATTGCCTGGGTAGGAGATGTGAAGGCCAGAGTTCAGCTTGAAGGTGGTCTTCTTGACTCCTACAAAGCCCAGCTCCAAAGTGGGGAAAGAAATTAAACATTTGATAGCAAGGGTGTAATTTGAAGTTTGCATCTACACTGTTAGCACTTTCAGCTGGATAAAACTTTGTCTATCCAGTGCCTCTTTGGATATTTGGCAGGTTTCCTAGCCTCTGACTACTTATATGTAGCAACAAATATTTCCTCCTTTCCAGATAATTGTGTTTCCAGGTGATGCCAAATGTCTCAAAGGGGACAGGATGGGGGAAAAAAGCAAAATCACTCTTAGCAGAGACCACTGGTGTAAATATTTGTTCTTAGAGAAGGAATCCTTTAACTATATTGACATTCCCACCTTTTTGAAATTTAATAGTCATGTATATCCCCTTTATCCACTGAAAAACAACAAAAACACCAATTATTGCCTAAAATATTACATTTATATATCATCTTTTAGTGTGTTGATTTAGAAGAACTAAAAAAAAGGGATGCTAAAAGCTTTAAGTCATTAAGCAATCATTAAATGAATTAAAACAGTAATTTTATGTCATTAGTTTGATTTTATCCAACCCAAGGAAGTACTATTCTAATATTCTGCATGAAATAGAAAATATCAATTTGAAATTTCTCCAAGCAGTTAATGATTTTGCTATCCATCTGATTTAATAAGGGTTTAGAGCATTTGTGAGCTAAACTTTTGCAGGAAGTAATTTTTACACTATCAGCCTTAGTCTATGCCATTAAGATCATTTTTATTTTCTTGACGAAATGAGTTTTTATGTTATTGTTCTGTGTCAAAGGAAAAAGTATAATTTTTAATAGAGGTATCCTAAGATTAGTCTCCAAATTTCCTCTGTGTGATTTCTTACCATTGGTCTGTGCAAGAGAAGCTTTTGGTATTCAAAAAAAATCATCTTGAATTATTAAAGACATATAAAAGTATAAAATATTTTATATTTGATTGTAATTCAAAATATAAATTGCCTTTCTTTCTCTCTCTCTTTCTTTCTTTCTTTCTTTCTTTCTTTCTTTCTTTCTTTCTTTCTTTCTTTCTTTTTTTCTTGCAGTACTAGGGATTGAAGCCAAGTTCTTAGCACCAAGCTAAAACCCCAAACCTTTTTTTATTTTTTATTTTAAGATAGGATCTTGCTAACTCGATAAATTGTCCACGCTGAGCTCAAACTCTTAAGCCTCCTACCTTGACCTTCCAGAGTGCTGGGATTACAGACGTGTGCCACCATATCTGGCACAAGTTATGTTTTTAAAATGGGAGAGGGAGAACATCGGAACAGTCTTTCTAAAATATATCTGAGTTTTAATTTTAAAAAACACAATTAGAAAGTTCAGCATAGGTTCTTTATTGTTTACCTGAATAAGAGCAATTCATTTGTTTGATCTAATTGTTCTACCCTGTCCATCTGGCTAATAAAGTAATAAGGGCATAAAGTCTTTGTTCTATTGGTCACCAAAGGTATTAGTCTGATTTCTTTCTGTTTTAGGTGATAGAAACTGAAACCAGGGCCACTTATACAACAACAGGGTATTTATTGGCTGACATAACCACCAAAAGGAAAAAAAAGTGCTCTTCTTAAAGATAACTAACCTCATAGACCCAAAAACATCTAGATTCTTTCTTTTCATCTCTGGTCTGAATTTTCCAAGTTTTATACTCTTTCAAAAGAGTTTTTTCTCAAGAGAAGGAACCTGTGTACAGAAGCTACAGGGTTGAATCCTTACCTCCCCTAGGTTATGATGAAATGATAACCTGAACCCCCCTAATTCAAGTCCTAAAAATATCTAAGGTATCTGAGGGACCCTCATGATGCTGGGTGAAGTCACAGCTGAATTCCTGCAAAAATCTCCACTGTCACCCTCTTTTATGTTTCAGAGCTGCACTTCTCAGGAAATTAGTTTATTTTGTTTTTAATACAATCAGCATTAGTCCATGCTGTCTTACACCAGGCTAAAATGCAAGCAGTTTTGGAAGGAAGCTCTCCCAGGGGAAATTAATAAGAGGATGAGGGAAACAGGATAAAGCTGATAATCAACTATTGCTTTAACAAAATGCCTGAGATTATCAACCTAAGCAGAAAGGTTTATTCAGGCTCACAGTGTTGAATAGTTTAGTCCATGGTGGGTTGGCCACACTGCTTTTGGGTCTGGAGCAAGGGAATACATCATGGGAGAGCATGTGACAGAGGAATTCCATTTACCTTATGGTTGGGAAGTGAAAGAGAGAGAGAAAGAGACCTAGGTTTCATGACCCATTTCAAAGGCTTAAGCCCAACAACCTAAATCCTCTCACTAAATTCTACTGATTTAGAGGAAAAAAACTCCCAACCTATTATATGTCAGTATGAGTTCATATTCTCTAAAATTAAAGAATAAATTTTAGGAATGATGAAGGTTAAGAGAGAATATTTATTGAGAGAAAGAAAGCTTCTGAGAAAGAGACAGAAAGGGTCCTGAGTGGGTTGCCAAAGACTGTCTGTGTAGGGACTTTTATAAAGTAAAACTACAAAGTGAGGTGGGTCTAAAGTGGGGGAAACATGGGAATTCCCAAGCCAGGTGGGCATGAGGTGAGACAGAACTATGGTCAACCGGTAAGATTAATTGCTCAGGTAGAATTGATTAAATCAGTGACAAATTGGGAAGCAAGTCACACAGCAAGGAGGCATGCTTAAAGAGTAGTGATTCTTCCTCTAGGGGGGTGGAATGGTGACTCCTGGCTTCCTCGGGGTGATAGAGAACTATTTAGAATATCAGTGTGTAGGAAGTGGGCATATTTGTTTGACCTTTTGTTCTGAGGCCTGGCCCACAGTGGGATATGTCTGTCTCCCCCACAGTTGCAAGGTATCTGGCCTTCTGCACTGGCTCCTTGGAGGACTTAGCTCTGTCTGATTGCCTATAATATTTCTATCTAACTCAGTTGCCTGTAACACTACTTCTTAAAGTTTTCACCACTGTCCTTTAGTGCCACAGGCTTGGGAGCTAGCTTTTATACATGAGACTTTGGAAAACACTTATCCAAATCGTAGGAGATGAGACCCAAAATCTCATACATAAGTTTCCAACTCATGAACAAGTACTGTTCTGGGAGAATGTTTGTAAGTTGGATTCATTCATAAGTCTGACAGAGTAACTTCACTGGCACAGATGTTTTCCATATTCCATGATCTTGTCCTTTTTCTTTAGAAGTGTGCCAGTGCTTGAATGATTCATGCTGTAAGAATGAGCGACATCTACCATTTTTTGGTCTCAATCGAATCTCTCATTCTTTTTCACTTTTTTCCATGGTTTCTTTTTTGTTATTCCTAGCAGTTCCCTCCACATTATCACTGCTTATTCTCTTACTTCTGGACACCCTGGGCTCTGATGGAGCGCCGTAGTACTGACAACTATCCCACTGTACAGTAAGCATACAGCAGCACAATTGTGATAATGCCTAGCAGACACGTGAGCTACTTCTGTGATTTCTTCACATTTTGAATGTTCATAATGTGTGGTCTGTTTGTAGCTCTGAAAGTTTACAGATCAAATATTTGTAAGTTGGCAGCTGTCTAAGTTACTCTTCTTGTTGCTGAGACAAAAATACCTGATGCCCAAAGTTAAAGGAGGTTTATTTAGCTCACAGCTTGTAGAACTTTTTGTCCATAACTGACTGGCTCCAGGGCAGGGTGGCTTTGCAGAGGAGAACAGTTCATGGTGGGCAAAACATAGCAAAATCAACAACTGACCTTCATAGCATCTTTCTGACCCTTTTAAATGCTACCTAGGATGCTAGCATTAGGGCAGTGCTAAAGCAATCAGTGAACTGATCCCATACTCTTAATCACAGCATCACACAATCTAGATTTAGCCACATCTCAAAAAGCCTTATTTAGAGGTCTCAGGGAACATCTAGACATGAATCATAACATTCTGCCCCTGGTCTCCCAAAGATTCATGTATATTCCTTTTGAAAAAGGCATTTAATCCATCTCCAAGAGTTGCCAAAATCCTAACAATTTCAGCATTGCTGAAAAATCTGAGTCCCCTGTCTTCTTTGAGATTTAAGATGAAGTCTTAGCTGTGAGCCCCTGTACAAATGAACACAAAGTTAAATACTTCCAATATTCAATGGCACAAAATAGATATTGTTACAAATGAGAATACAAAGGAATGAGACCAAAGCAAGTACAAAATCCAGCAGAGAAACATTAAATCATGGATTTACACAGGCAGCATCTCAGGAAATCTGTGGCGAAATGTGAACTCTAAATGCCTTGGTTGGTTCCACCCCTATAGCACTTCCAGTGGCTATAGCTCCTATGGCTTGCCTCTTGGGCCTACTCTGCTTCCTTGTGGCAGTTTTCCTCCTACGATCTACATCCCTGGCTTCTCCAAACTTCTGGAGTCTCCATTGTACCTTTGGCGTTACACTCACAGCTTCATACACTGACCTCTCAAAGACATATTGGCTGGCCTCCCAGACTTTCTTCTGAAATCTGAGTGTAAGCCTTCCTAACCTCACAACTCTTCTATTCTGCATGCACCTAAAACCAGTGCCATATAGATGATGCCAAGGTCTGCCGCTGGCTGGAGAAGTATCCAGGCTTCCCTCTCTCTTGGCTGTAGGGGTTAAGTGCCTGGATCCCTGAGCACTATTAATCCAATTACAAGGAACAAATTCTCTAGGCTTCTGCCATTCTGGAACATGGTGCTCTGTGGCTTTCTGCTCAAAGCAGTCTTTCACTTTTACAATTTTGATGCTGCCAAGGGTGGAGTCCTGTTGCTTCTTGTGATATCCTCAGGTCATCTTTTCTACTCTATTCCTTCTCAGCAAGCAGGATCTCCTCTGTTCTATTTTTGCAGTCCACATCTTTATTGGAGTTTCCTTTCTCTTCAAACTCAAACATTTTAAATCATTCTGCTGGGCTCTTTGCTCTTGATTCTTAGCATAGATGTGGATAAAAGCCCTCAACGATAGCCATGCCACTGCCTCAATATTCGGCTGCCTTAAAATTTCATCTTCCAGATGAATTAATCTGCTGCCCTTAGTCTCAGGCAGTCAGTGGATATGAGTAAATGTAGATAAACTTTCTGTCAAGGCATAACATATACCACCTGGAGTCTAGCAGCCAGTGTAGTCCATCTTCCCAACAGAAATCTCCTGAGCATGGTCTTTATTGGATTTCTGGTCTTCTCACTCTGATCAGAATCTCCCATATGGTACAGCCTAAGGCAGTCCAGCACTACTTTTTCAACCAGTACCTCCAAACCTTCCCAAATTCTTCCCACAAGCCATTCCCAAAGGCTCCTGAACCACAGGGGCAGGTATAGTCACAGCAATGGTACTCCTAGTACCAAACTGTGTTTTAGTTACTTTTCTCATTGCTGAGACAAAACACCCAGTGATCAAAGTTAAAGGAGGAAAGATTAATTTAGCTCACAGTTTTTAGAGGTTTCTGTCCACAATCGGCTGGCTCCAGGGCAGTGTGGCTTTGCAGAGGAGGACAGTTCATAGCAGGCAAAACACAGCAAAATCAACAACTGACCTTAATATCATCATTCTGACCCTTTTATGTTCAGTCTAGGTTGCTGGCATTAGGGCAGTTCCAAAGCAATCAGTGAACTTATCACACACCCTAAATTCCAGCATTACACAGTCTATATCCAACTTCCTCTGAAAAAGCCCTAAGACTGCATGAAGCTTTGGGTGGACATCTAGACACAGCCATAGCAAGTATTTCCTCTATTTCACTTCTAAAAAAACACCACTGCATCTATTTTGGCACCTAAACCTTCACAAGTGTGTTCAGTTTATACTTTTTGCTACATGCATCCAATCGCCCCAAACCAATCCCATATGAAATCTGAATTGCTGAAGATCAAATTTCCAAAGCCACTTAACCCACTTATCCTGTCAGCCTAAATTTTCAGATTTAAAGATACCTAAAAATATAGTTTAAGAGATTTTATCTTTACCACAAAAGCCTTATGAAGTAGTGAGAATTGAGGAGCCAGAAAAGTTCCATAAAGTTTTGGTTGTGAAGAGCCTGTTGACTTTCTGCTTATTTCCCCCAAGTGCTCCCCTCTGTAAGACTGCCTTGTGAAAAAACCTTAGGTTCTCTCTGCCTCAGGCTATTTTTCTGCCTGTGTGAGTAGGTTTGGCTAGTCTGCAAGACTGGCTATATTGGCAGGAATGGTAAGGCCTCTGAAGCAAGAACAGAGAATGAGTGGATAAATACCCTAACTCAATTGGCTCTGGGGTGTAACAGTTCCGAAGTTGTTCTACTCAGTTTCTCAGAGCTCCTCAATGGGACTGAGCCCTCCTGTTGTTATCGGCAGCAGTTACCAACTCAATAATTTATAGTTTATTGGCTTATTGTTTTTCTTCTCTTTTCTGTCTCACTTCATCTTCTATCTGTGTTTCCTGGAACCATTTCCCAAATAAACTTCTTGTACCAAAAGCTTTATCTCATAGGCTGCTATTGGGGAAACACAAAGACAAACTTGAAAAGGAGTTTGAACACTTCCCATTGCATCTGTAACACATTGGTTTAAATACATTGGTTCAGATATATTGACCCATTTAAATGCATTTTTAGAAGAATCTGAAATCTTTGAAAAGTTAAGAAACATACCCAAGTTTTTATATTAAGTATCAGAGTCAGGTTTTCTATAACATTGAGTGACTCCAACCTTATGTTTTATACACTATCATAATGCTAGGAGAAGCCCCCTTGAAGTCATCGTGTACAAAGTTAATACAGCTTCACCTGGTGATGGTAGGAAGTGTTAGTGCCTTTTTCTTATATCTTTGATAGTGCTCAGGAAAGAACTGAGTGCACTGTAGTTCCTGGTAAAAACAAAATTGCAAGGGCTTTTTCTTTATTTGTTGGTACACTTCTGAAAGCCTAGCATGCAGTTTACAAACAGCATTAGTTCTCTTAGTTGTGTTTGCAGAAGTAATAGCAAAATTATGTCCTATTCATGTTTCTGCAAGAGAAATGTCTACCATTCATTCCAGCACCACTGATGGCATGTGACGAAATTACTGCAAGTGAACATTCTCATTCTGTGTCTTTCATTGTTGAGGAAGGAAACACCAGCAGTTCTCAATGTATTTTATTTTTAATATGATAGCACACAAGCCATTTTCCTTGTTCTTGAATATATACAATTTATCTATCAGAGCAGGTTATATTTCTTATTCACTTTCTTTTATTCCTTTCCTATCAATATGCCAGAGAGAAAGAATTTTAATCACTGAAGGAGCATTTGTATAATAAAAGTGATCTGTGCAATTCTATCAGTGAAGAGTATGAATAAATGATCTGTACACTACAAATGCATTGCTCCAAACATGAGTCTCAATTTGTATAGAAGTTTCAATAAATTGTTTTGTATCCCTAAAGACCTACAGATGCCTTATGGGATACACTGCAAAGGATACCATTTAGAAAGAATTTTGTTAATGATTAATGCATTCTCCACACTTTTCTCTTCTCTGCTAGTAGGTAATAACATTAAATAAAACAATCGTGTTGCTTCTCTTCTTTTAATAAGCTGTCCAACGTGCCTTTCAGTGTAAGATTTTCTGAGTTTTTCAAAACTCAGATCCAAACGTTTATTCAAGAACTTAAATACAAAGCACAATTAAAAAATTGTGATCATATTGAAGCTTAAACTTGTATAATAATTAATTTTGCACTTTATAGGTAACACACTACATTAAATTTTATTTATTTTATCATTGCAATATTCTTATGATGCAGATACTATTTTTTATTTAAAGAGAAAAAAAACAAGGGGAGCAATAATACAAAATTCCAGAAAAAGAGATAAACTAAAATAAACACTAAAATATCACTAGTTGACAAATTACATATTGTCATCTTAGAAGTAGTTGTTCAAGTTACAGAATTAAAGCACAGAAAGAGGACATGCAAACCGCGAGACTGCAAACAGTTCTGCTCCACGATCCAACATAAACTTAGTAATTTGGTTATCAATCCTACACCCTTAAACATACATGCAGTTATATCCTTTAAAGCACTTTCTTTTCCTCTTTTTTTTTACAATAGCAATTGCACATTTTGAGTTTTATTACTCCTACATTTCTTATTACTTTTTTTGTTAATAAATTACAATATTGTCCTCTTAGAAATAGTTGTTCAAGTTACAAAATTAAAGGCAGATACTATTTTTATCTCTTTCTTACTGATGAGCAAACTGAGGCTAAGGAGTAAATACTTGGCTAAAAGTCACACAATCATTCTAGTGTTTAAACAATATCCACATGTTTTGTCATTACTTTTAAGTCACTACTTGTACTTACTGTGTAGACAGATTGCACTGCAGATTAATCTGAGTGTGTTTTGTCTCTAAACCTTGGCACTTGTTCCAAAGATATTAAGCGGTTTACATTTTCGGTTAGAAGGCTTTTCACATTACTTTATTTGATTTAAATGGAGTCATTCCAAGTAATGTTTTTGTGACATTTCAATCAATAGCAACCAATTCAGTGTACACAATAACTTTCAATTTTCACGTTAGTAGTTTACAAAAGCACAGAAATTCTTTACATATATATGCCAATAATTAATTTCTAGATTCATTCTGCTTTTTTATTGTGTTTTGTTATTTTCAAAGTAGTTGCTCAGATTACAAGATATAGGCAAAAAAATGATCAAACAGTGAAAGCACAAACCATTCTTTTTGATGAACTAACAAAGATTAGTAGCATAATTATCTATCATATATATATATATATATATATATATAATCTTTTCCATTCTTTTTTCTCCTTTCCCTCATCCTTGTTGTAATTCATTGTGCTTTGAACTTGTGGATGAATGACTGTTTTTAAACATAAATTATCATGTGCAGAATAAATAAGCATTCTACCACTTAAATCACAATTTTAAAAAATTCAGCTTGAAGTTGTTGTGATGCTTTACGTCTGATATCTAGTGAGCCTGTGAACATTGAAGCCAAGTATCATTTTTACAAGTATTTGTAAATTTTAACATGTAAAAGGGGAGCACAGAGAGGTAATTTCTTCTTAAAATCTTGTTGGACCTTTAACATGCACTAGACCTAAGCTGTCTGAATATTGAGTGAAGAGGAAATGTTTTGGGTCACATACAAAAGATATAGTTAATGTAGATAAGGAACAAAACTTCCTTTTTTTAACTTATTTTATTTTGCAAAGTAACACAACAAACCCAGGTTTAATAATTAAATAGGAAAACTTATATGCCTGGCAGGTACATGAGGTTACCAATATGCCCTTCCCTACACAGCATCTGTTGTCACCCATATAGTTGATAACCAAAAACCATGCAATTATGTTGTGAAAAGTACCAGTGTGCAGTCATGTTAGAAGTTTGCAATCTTGTGGGGCCACATTACTACCAGTCCATGTTTACATGCAGCTTACAGGTCACAAGTTGGATGCCTCTATTTTAAGCTGTTAGTTATTTCTGTTGCAATGTGATGACATCTTGAAAAGCAGTTGTAAATAGTCCATACCTATTTTGTCAAACCCCTACAAGTCCAAGAAATTTGTCCAAGCCAAAACTGCTGACAGTGTCAGGGTATGGATCTGAACCCTCAACTAACTTCATGGTAAGTTTTTTTTCATTCTAATATATCACAAACCATGGAAGTTACAGAATAGAAGTTACAAGGTAATAATAAGTGATATATAAAAATAAGGTTTTGGGGGAACGGTAGGTGGAACAAAGCTATTCAGGTTTCTTCACTATAGATGTCTTTAGAATCGATAGAATGGTAAATCACAAATCCAATCTGGATTGTGGCAGACCTTCAGGACTTCAACTTTCAGACCAAAATGTATAATAGACATTGGGAAATGGAAAGAAAATGTTCAAATGAGAAAGGGAACTAAGAGGGGGAGGGGTAAAGGAAAGAAGGGACAAGATTAAAAAAAGAATAGAAGGGAAAAATGGAAACAAAGCTTATTTAAGTAAGGAGGGGAAAAAGGGTTGAAGGGAGGGAAGGGAAATGGGAAAAAAAAAGGAGCAATATATATCATGTACAGATGAATGTTATCACTATGTGTATCTAAAATGTACCAATAAAATAAAAAAACACAAAAAAATTTCAACCTTCAGTGTGCATGTCCTATATAACCTCCCCTTGAGCAAGGACGGGATCTGCAAAATTTATGGCATTATCATTCCTATGATTAGGCTATGTTATATGGCAAAAGAAATGGTTCCTATGTCTTGACTGTGCAATGTCTGAAAGCACAATATGCCTTTGCTGAGTGCTACTCAGATTTTCTGCATTTGGTAGAAATACAGAAAATATGTGGGAATTAAGGTCTCAAATCAGTGGACTTTGAGTTAATCAAAACAGACCTGACTCACACATGGAAAAGTTCTTGAGTTCTTCCTGTAGATGTGGAAGAACAACAGTCAAGCATGACTGCCTATAGAGAGGGACCACTTCTATTTATTGTGATGCTCAATTTGTTATTATCCAAGAGAAACTAAAATCTGTCAACAACATGTAAGCTCAGAAGAGGACCCTAAGGTCCAGAAAGGATCAGAATTCAGCCAAGACCATGATTTCACCCTTTGAGGTTCTTAGCAGAGCACTCAAGGGAACCAGGCTGGGCTCCTGACCAAGGAAGCTACAAGACAGTGAGTGTTGTCATAAGCTGCCACATTTGTGATAATATGGTGTGCAACATAGAAAACTCATACAGGGATCTAACAATCAATTGTCAAGAAGTCCACCCTGAATCTTCTGGCACTAGTGTTCTATGGACAATTCTTAGAAATGCTATTTCTTATGATATTCTTCTTGCCTTCAAAGAAAGGATAGTGGTCCAGCATAGCACTTGCTGTCATGAATGGACATATCTTTTGTTGTGATGGAGGAAAAGCAAAGTTTACTCCCTTGCTGGACTTGCATCTGGTATAGATTGAGGCTTAAAGCTGATCAATCAGCAAGGCCAGACCAAATGAAAAGAAAATAGTGAAGTTTAGCTGATGTGATGGCTAAATTTACATGTCTATTTGACTGGGCCATGGGGTGCCCAGATAGTCTGTGAATCTCTTTTTTGTTTTGTTTCGTTTTGGTACTACTAGGTATTGAACTCAAGGCCATAACACTGAGTTATTTATATCCTTGGACTTTTTAAAATTTTTAATTTTGAGACAGGGTATTGCTGACTTGCTAAATTTCTCGGGCTGGGCTTGAACTTGCCATTTTTCTGCTTCAGCTTCCCAGACTCCTGGGATTGCAGGGGTGTGCCACCACATGTGGCTTAAAATCAATTTCTTAGTGTGCCCATGAGGGCAATTATGAATGAAACTGATATTTTGACTCAGTAGCCAGAGAAAAGAAGATTCCCCATACCTATATGGGCAGGATTTATCCAATCTGTTGAAGGACTAAAGAGAACAAAAGACTAAGAATGCATTTCCTCTCTGTTTGAATGTTTTTGAACTGGGACACCTGGTTTTGAACTGGTCTAGAAGAGTAATGCTGGCTTTCCTGAGTCTCCAATTTGTAGACTACAGATCTTGGACTTCTCCATATCCGTAACCATGTGGGAAGTCCTGATAGCAAATTTCTTCCTTTGTGAGTGTGTGTTTTCTCCTATTGGTTATGTTTCTCCGGAAGCAGAGCCAATACTAACATAGCTGAGTTCCCAGTAACAAAGAGTGGTGGAAACCTGGAGCAGGTAGGCTATGCTCATGATAGTGAGCATTATCCTGAGGAATCATTATAATATCATTAAAGAGTCATTACAACCCAAGGCACTGCCCCCTCAGCCTGATTGATTCTAAAATCCAAACTGCTAGTGCTCCAGGTTCCATGTATGATACCTTACAAAAACACTAAAGAGTAAAACCAAAATGCAAACACTTTATAATGAAAAGCACAAGAATCAGACTGACCATCTGTTGAATGGCCCTGATTGGGCCATTTCCTTATATCTATGGATATATGAAGAAGAGAAGAGAAAGGCACATCTCATGATTCCTAGGCATTTTCCTAGCTAACAAGATAGATGATTGGCAGTAGTCATCACTGAGAATAGAGTTAAATTTTATTGGAGAAGGATCATTAGCAAGTCATATTGACCTTGAGATGTCTTTGAGATACCAGAAAGGAGTTTGTCAAAACAAAACAAGGCAACATGTGATTGTTGCTAGGGTAGACATTGACATAGGTGATTCACCTGCATATAAGTGATAATTGAGCCCCTGCTCATGAATGTGATGATTCAGGGAGGAAAAATAGGATCTAGAATTCTTGAGGAATCCCTTCAGCTAATAGGTTGGTAGAGGAGGATAAGCCTGAAGAAGTGACAAGAGCCTTTTGTAAAAAGTATAAAAAGATAGAGTTTGAGCATCTTCTTGAAGGATAATTAGGTTTCTGACTATAGACATAAGTAGTAAAAACAGAAGGAAAGTAGAAGGAAAGATAATGAACTAAATCACTCACGACAAAGTGATCAAGGCAGACAAAGGCAAGAGTAAGTTACATAGTTTGATGGTTGAGGCTGAGAGGGAGATACAATTTAAAAAGAGTTGATTGTCATAGAACTAGCAGAATAGAATGTCACTATAAAGATTTGCATCCATGCAGCAGACTTGTTGTTAAACTTGAGAGATGAATTTCAGGGTTCTGGGCTCTCTGCTTACATATTAGCTATACTTCCTTTGCTTTTTCATCTTTTATTTGATTAAGAAAATATTTTGAAATATGAATCTGTGGGTAGAATTAGTCATAAATATAAATCTTTTTAGTTTTCATCTTGTTAGTCTTTTCTATTTAAATAGGCATGTGCTCTGTGCTCAGGACTTGTTTTATTTTTACATCATGAAGACTAGAGTTTGGAAACTCAAGTTGTCTAGAGGGATCAGGCAGGACACACAGACAGACCAAATGAATTAAGTGCAGGAAAATCAGTCAAAACAAACAAAGAAGGTGTTTTGTGACAAATTAAAGAGAGAGTACACTTCTCTTTTAAATGATTCAGATTTAACTTCAAAAACTAAACACAATACTTTGCCAGTCTCACAAAACTTATCTGTAATTGTAGTTAGCCCAAGAACCATATGTTTAGGATTTCTAGAATAGATTTGAAGGAATTGAATAAAAAAAGATTGAAAATTAAAAGATATGAGATTTAAAGCTGTGCTGAAATGTCCTGAAGAAGCAAGGAGGAGTGCATAATTTCCTCTCCTCATCAAGATCAGTAGAGATTCCTCCTCCTTGAGGCAGGGGAGTGAGGATAAAGGGACAAAGGGAGGGTTTAACAGGTGCCAGAATCCACCCACTGTGGCTGCCTGACTGGTAGTAAGGTCTCAGTGCAATGGCTATACACACCAGACGTGGCATGGATGCATCAGAGACTGTGGGTAGCTCAGCAACTGCTTCCTGGACTGAAGACAAGGAAGCTCTTCAATCCATCAGCCTGTGACTCTGACTTGGATACCAGCATGGTGGCTTGACCCTTCTAGAAATAGGGCAAGGTCCCAAGTTAGGCTATTGTTTCCCTTCCCTCTGGAAAAATGAGGGGCAGTCAAAAGTTCAGCGGCATCCTCAAAATAATAAAAATGAGGAGACACAATACATTTCATATCTGAGTTTGAGGTCTGTTAGATTTAGTCTGAAGTTCCATTGAAGAATCATCTGGTAATCAACTGAGCTCCTTGCTGCAGTAGCCACACACCTTCTGTTCTTGGCTAATGAGTGCTTCACTGGTAAAATGCTAACTGTAGTGGTCCCAACAAAATAGGATGAATTGGTCACTCTATCAATGCCAGGGAAACAACTACAAATCACTGCAAGGAACAGGGTAGGTTTTGAGGATGAGAGTGTTATAACTGGAGCTTTGTTTAGGGGAGATCATTCTTCTTTTTTTGTACCTGGAATTTGACTCAAGAGTTTGCAATTGCCAGGCAGGCACTTGTGTCACGAGGCTATATCCCCAGCCCCAGGGGAGATCATTCTATTTAGCATGTGCTGGATGACTGCAGAGAGAGAGAGGGCATTGAGAAGTTTCAGGTTGTACCATGGCTCTGGTGAGAGAAAGCAGGGACCTAAATAAGAATTAAGGCTATTGGAATACAGAGGGAGTAAATTCAGGTGATATGATAGTTGTGGGTGACCATTTCACAAGACCCATAGATGTGGAGCTAGGTTTCAGTGACTAGTACAAATATTCACTCTGCTTATTGATTTTGTTTTTAGGCAAGAGCTCCTGAATAAATGAGAACTAAATATCCATAATTTAAGTGCTAAAATATTTCCTATGGTCAGGTCTGTAGCTTATACCAATTTATTTATGGAGACTGAAAACCTCTGCCATCAGACTACACCACCTATTCTCTCACAAAGATGATGTGCCTCTGGGGTACATTTAGTAATGTTGGGTAACATTGTTGGTTGTCACCCAGGATGTGCTATGGGTGTCTTGTGGGTAATGGGCACAGATATAGCCCCCTATAACAAAGATTTATTTAGTCTTAAATATCACTTATGTGCAGGGTGGAAAATCCTGGGCTATGTGAAACAGCATGGAGATATTATATTGTTGTGCAAAACATATATTCTATGTAATGATTTTATAGAAAATATTTGTTTAATTAGACAGTATCTGAATTTTCAGAACCTATCACACAGTAGATGCCCAGTAATAATTCAATGAACAAATGATAAAGCAATGGCTATCACTTATTGAACTCTTCCCAGGAATTAAATACTTCTTTAGCATCCTGTTTAATGTTCACTCAGAGTTAGAGTTATTATCACCTCATTTTCCAGGTGAAATACATGAGAATGAAAAAGATAAGTGACTTTCTAGTAAGAAAAGGATCCAGTATGGAGTTTTTGCTTATCTGAAGTTAATGTTCATTTTATTAACTGCAGCACTGAACTATTTCCCTTTTAACATGGACTCAAGTTGTATTGGTCATAATACAATACCAAATTATTTACATACTGAAATAAAGGACCTAATAAGCTTCATAAACTATCCAGCCTCTTTTTTGTTTGTTTATTGCCATTTTCCAGACTTGTTATTGCTGTATGTACATTGAACTTATAAAGTACCATCGTAGGCCGGAACATTTTATTTCTCATAGCAAAGCATTTCCAAGTGCATTCCTGGGATTTATGCATTAATATCATCAGTAGAGAGTGTGTTTGACATTATTTCAGTAGAAAGGAAATCCCTGAAGGGACACTTGATGAGAACAGTGAGCAAAGATTGCTATTCCTCATTAAAAAAAAAATCTCATTCAACTATTTTTTTGGAGAGAAATATAATCCCAGTACATTTTCATTTTATTCACTGATTATATTGTTTTTTTCAGTAACTTTATTCAGCAATGAAAAAAGTTAACTAAGATGGGGAAAATTCAATAGCAATACACAGTATGATCTGAACAATGTATAGCTATCCCTTACCACCATTTGGCTGTCTGATGGTTGACTGTTTTCTGAAAGCTCTAAAAATGGGAGCTCAATATGCCACAAAAGTCTGGCAATGTAATAAGTTTTACTTCATGGTGATGCCATCAGCTGATGGATAGAGTAGACGAACTCTACAAGTAAAATTCTTAAAAAGTCTTCCACATTTTCCATCATCTGGTCTCAACTTACCTTTCACATCTTTTGTTCCCACCTACACTCCTGCCTCATAAAGTCAAATATCTTTGATTGGATATGCCCTGAAGATTCACCTTATAAGGCATTCAATATTCTGGTCTCAAATGTTCTTCTCTTCGAGGTAGAATCCAGATAGTTCTTTGGAACCAAGTTTAAATAACATTTCAGACATGAGGTCTTTCTTTACATGATTTTTTCTACTCAGCAATCACTCACTCACTTGCTTACTTTTTCACTCAACAAATTCTTAAATCCTATGTTAGGTACTGTTGGTAAAGTGGTAAATATGACATATGTGGTTCCAGCTTTAATGAAGTTTATGGCCAAGAAAAAACTACAAAAATTAATTACTACCTTTCCTCTGTTCTCACACTTGATTTTTAAAATTTATTCATATTCTTTTTTTTGTTATAGCATCATATTCATTTTTGCATTTGCTCAGTTCCATCCACTACCTCCCACCTGGTAGACCCTCAGTAATCTTGTGTATAGTACAGTAGGATTTTTCTGTGTGGCAATTCTGAAGAACTCAATAAATAAATTTAATAATCCCTTGGCTCATTAGTACTTTCTAACACTGATCTTTCTGTTCTCTGTAGCATTTTCTCTGGATTTACAGAACAAAAGTAAGCAAACAGACTTACCCTTTCAAGTTCTCTTGCTTTCTTCTAATTTAAATATTCAAACATTAAAATTCAGTGTTTTCTAGATCTTTGTCATTGAATATATGTGGCTATTGGGTTCTTAAAATGTGGCTGAGTTGAAATGTGCTGTAAGGGAAATCCAGTAACATAGACAATAGATTTCAAAGGTCTAAAGCATCTGATTATCACTTTTGTATTGATTACACCTTGAAAAGATAATACTTTACTTACATTGTGTTGAATAAACTGTATCTATTATACAAAATTTACCTGTTTATTTTTAATTTTTAAATGTGACTAGTCAAAATTATTTTTTTCTTTTTTGGTACCAGGGATCAAACTCATGATCTCACACTTGCCAGGCAAGCACTTGTGCCACTAAGTTAAATCCTCAGCTCAGTGAGTTAAATCCCCAGCCTACTACTCAAAATTTTAATTGCATGTGTAGTTTACCTTATATTTCTATTGGACAGAGTTGTTATGGATTTTTGCCTTACCTTTCTCTGATCTTCCATCCAAGGCAATACATTTGAGGGATCTCCTGTACTATTCTGATATTTTAGAGTGTGTGTTAGTCTGTTTTCCATTGTTGTGACAAATACCTGAGAAAAAAAAAACTAAAAGAAGGAAAGATTTATTGTGATTCACCACTTCAGAGTTTTTAATCTATGATCCCAGGGTTTCATGGTTCCATTGCTTTGGTCCTGAGGCAAGTGAGGATACCATGGTGGCAAAGGCATGTGGTGAAAGAGGCTATTGACCTTATAGTGATCAGGAAGGGACCATACAAGGTGAGGCACACACCCACAAAGACACTTCCTTCAACTAGGTATAACCTCCTGTTTCCATTACCCACCAACAGTTCACTAATCATCAACCCATCAGTGGAGTAATCAAAGTCCTTGTGATCCCCTAAGACTCACTTCAGAATCTTCTTGCCCTGATGAACAAGTGTTCATTACACGAGCATTTGAGGAACATTGTTGATCCAACTTTAACAAAGTGAAAGCCTCAGTGCTGACTTTGCCTGTATTCAGCTTGATTCCTCTGGTACCTTGGTGTCGGCAGGTGGTATCTACTAGATATTCCTGGGACAACCCAAGTGTCCACGTACTTGTCCTCTCTTCTTTATTTCCCTCAAGACTGTCTCTTTCATCAGGTCTTCCCAGGTTCAGCGTTGAAAAGATCGGATTTTACTTCATTTCTGTCTCTTTGCCTGAGGAAACTGGTTTCAACCTTTTGGCCTAATCTTCTTGACAGGTGAGCTACAAGTAGGGAAGCAAAATGCCTCCAAGAAGTAAAGTGCAGTTTGATATGTCCAACTATCAGCCTTTCCATTTTTGTCTATTGATTTAACAAAAACTCAAAACATTGATGCATAACTGGAGTTCTCATGAGAAATAAAACTGAACTACTTTCTCTTTTTCATGGCTCAGAAGCATGAATGAAAACCATGTTTTATTACTATCTTTTTTACTTCCAAGCAAGAGGATTTTTCAGAGGATGTTGCAGTAAGTTTCATAAGAACACAGGCCTCTTAAATACCACTCAATGGGTAAATATTAATTTTTCAGAAAAATACTCATTGAGTAAACTCAACTATTTACAATTTTCCTAGGTTTTAAAATCTCAAGATGTGAGTATTCTGAGATTTTTCCTTGTGGAAAGGTGGAAAGGGGACTTTTCTTTCAAGATTACTTGTTTTTGCATATTTCCTGCTGCTCAGGGATCCAGTTTATATCCTGAACATAGCAATTCAATATACAAAATTCCCTTCTTTCAATACTCAACTCATCACTAGGTTGTAGTGTACAAGGCTAACATCAGACCTTTTTGGATGAGTCCTTTTGTAATTTCTGGAAGAAAAATCTCCATTCTACCTCATAAAATGTCAAATAATTGCTCATGGAAGCCTACTCTACCCTTATAATGACTAATCAGTAGAGTCTGTAGTACTATCAACAAGCCGTTTCCTCCTCCCCCTCCAAGGTTTTCATCCCATTTCCCTGCTGGCAAATGTGACTATTGTAACTGTTGTTGTTTTCCTCAAAATGAGTCTAAATTGTGAATTACATAAGTTCATCATAGCCAAACCAAACCTCTTTTTAATTGCAGATCTCCACTGTCCCCCTCTAAATTAAAATAAAATGCACAAAATCCTGCCAACTGTTTTTCCAACTCTTCCAAAATGGAGTCTTTCCAAAATGTTACAGAGCATTCTGATAGATTGAGTCACATTAAGACATATAAACATTTAAAATCACTTACAGCTTTTTACTTTTTTGGGGAAATGCTGACATTTAGTCATGAAGCTTGCCTGTGAGGATGAGTATATGTCTGTTGATTGCCATTTGTGCACTTTCGAAGACAAGAGAGAATGTTGCCAGATTTCAATAGTTCGCTATTGAGATTTCTGTCAGTTTATGATCAAGTATCAAAGGCTGCACTATCTTTGAAAAAGAACAATCTTTGAGGATGTTCATTCTCATAGTTTGACCTTGAACTTTTTCCAAAACTTTCTGTGTACGTCGACATCCTCATATGTAAACTATGAATGGCAATATATGTTGTGCAAAACTTGAAGGTTAATTATAAATACTAAATTTACGCACTTGCTTTGAAAAGAGTTTCCATGAAGCTGTTATGAGAATTCACAGAATAACACAGTAGATCAGGTCTCTGGATCTTTTGGATTTTATGAATCAAAATAATTTCAGTTTTTAAATGGAACTAGCAAAAGTTGACAAATTTTACCTTTAATTTGTTAAGTGAAGAAAATAAAGAAGACAATGTAATCCATTATCTTTTCATCATTCTTGTAAAGGCAAAGAATTTTAGCAACAAAAAAGAGCTGGGCATGCTAGCTCATGCTTGCAGTCCCAGCAGTTGAGAGGCTGAGGCAGGAGGACTGCTTGAGTTTCAGGCCAGCCTGGGCTACTTAGAGTAAGTTTAAGGCCAGCCTGCAATACATAGTGAAAGACTGCTCAAATAACCAAAACCAACCAACTGAACAAGAAACAACAAAAAAGAAAACAAGATGATTCTTAAATTGAATAGCTGTAGCTTGCTAAAAAAGGTTTTCATTTTTTTGTTTCAATATTTAAGGTAGATGATTTGTCAGAAGCAGGTGCTGAACTACTACTTACAGGAAAAGTTGAAACCACTTTCTTTGTTGAAATGTTTGTCCAAAGTCATGTTTCCCTCCTTTGGGCTTCTCTTGTGTTCTGAAAGATCAACACACCAGAGCCACAATTTATTAGGAGAATGATGAACCCACCCTTCTCCCTCACTGAGGCTGAGTTTAGATTTTGCTCTTTCAAACACACTCTGCCATGATGTGTTGCTTTCTGATCTATTTTCAGTGGCTTTTCATCTGACATGAAAACATGAATGGCTGCATGTTCACTGATGATCCCATCTGTATAAATCTGTTCCTATTCTCAGAATTAACAAGGCTTATTTTACAAACTTTCATTTTCTCTTTCCACCTGCAGAACATTATAGATAAACTCCCTGAAAATTTTATCATCTTTGATTTGTTTTATGATTTCTTTAGAAATGAGGCTTGGCATATATATTAAATTCTCCATGTTTATCAATCTTTCTTTCCATTATTTTTAAGGTCATTTATCCTACACATTTCAACATTTGGTTCAACATTGGTACCAACAGCAGAAGTGTACATTCTGTAACTATGGAAGTAGTTGGGATTACCTTTAATAGGGTAGAAAATTTGGAGGAAGAATATCATATTGATAAAATAAAAATATTGAATTCAGACATAATGGTGTTGCTAATATATAGGCCAAGACTTTTGGTTTTAAATCTAAAGATTACTGTTTGAGAAGTAGAAAGACCTACTAATGATCATATAAAAAATTAGACTCTGAATCGATGACTCTTACATCTATGTATTGAGGAATATTGTAATAGTGAATTAGTTAAAAAATATTTCCTGTGCCAGAGTTACTTAACTCATATTGTACTTGCAGTTTTGTGTTGTGATCCATCTATAATATAGGTGTAATGAAGTTTAATGAAGTTAATTACTTTGAAACTGAGATCAGGGTTATAGGGCAGAGTCAAGAAGGGAAAGAGTCTATCAACTATAAATGCTGTCTTTCACCCTGAACCCAGTTTCCATCAGGGCATTAAGCACAGACTGGCTATTCAGTACATAAGAAGACAATACCTAGAAGTGGGTAACAGTCTGAGCTTGGTGTAATAATACTAAATTTTGAGCCTTAGATCTAAAATTTACTTTTGTGTGAACTCAACAATTATCTAACCTCTTAGTGCCTTCATTTCTAATTTCTAAAACAGTACTATTAACCTCAAGGGTGTTTTAGTCATAGTAGTTAATATTATTATAATATGTAAGGTATGTTTGTTAATTGGGATGAGATTATAGCTTGAAGGCTATTGCTCTTAATATTTCTTGTACAAGAAAATATTAATAGATCATTTAAAGGTCAGAGTTACATGATAGCAAATGGCATAATTCCAGGGAGACTTGTGTACAAAGTTAAATAAGATGAAGTAAATGAAGAAACCATATGGGATGCTTAAGGGGATAGGGATAAGTTATGTGATGCTACATGAAATCAGTCAACAAATTACAATTCATGGATATGCTTCTTGTTTTTATAAATATAGATTCATGTAGCACAGTTATGGCTGTTTATATTCATAAATATACTGCTGTTTTGCTATCACATTAGAGTTGAATACTTATGGCAGACATTTATACAGCCTGGAAAGTCAAGTCTTATCATCTGCTCCTTTGCAGACAAATATTCCTTGGTGTATAATGAAGCTGAGGCTATGGCTTACTTTGTTTTTTCACTGGAGAAGTAACAAGACTTTAAGCAGCCTCCACTTCCCTCATATTCATTAAGCTGCCTAACTCTGAGAGGCACATGTAGTCACATACACATTCTATAGTGGGCTTTTAGTATTGATTTATTGTAGCATTAATAAAAATAATCTCTTGGTAGAGTAAGATGGTCAAAGTATCTTCTAAATGAGAATTGTAAAAATCTAATGTCTTTCTAAAACCTCATTCATAATAACTCTATCCCAGTATAAACCTTTTTGATTTAGTTGATTGGTTCTCAAACTTGAATATGCATCAGAGCCACCTGTGAGTTGAATTAAAATATAGGTGGCTGGGCCCCATCCTTAATCAACTGGCTCATCATGACCAAAGTGGGGTTCAGCCATTGGCATTTTTAGCAAGTGCCCAGTGGGGATAATGATGCTGGCTAGTGCAGTGCCACTGTTGAGGACCATATATGTGTCCTTACTACATAGTTGGATTGGATCATTCCTTCACAAGAACATATATAATTGTTCATTTAAGAATATCTGGCCTCTACCATAGGGCCTGACCTGTATTTTTTTATATAATTTTAAAGAGGGTAAAACTAAGCAGAACAAAGCAGATCAGAAGAAAACAATGTAAGTGACACAGATTTCAAAGCAAGACAACAGGAGATCTATAGTGGCTACTATAATGTCTCTTGTTTTCTTCTAAATAGTTGTCTGTATCTTCACACCAAATGACATACATACACAAAGACACACACAAATATGAAACAAAAAAGTATAAAACTGATCAGAACAGAGTAATGAAGGCATTACAGGCCTTCACAACCAGACAATAGGAAAATGAATAATGGTTGCCATTGTTGTCTCTTGTTCTCTTCAAAATAGCTGTCCATATCTTCGTGTATGTTTAAATTAAACTACAAAACAGACTAAAACCATTCTGAACAAAGAATAAAAGCATTACTGGATTTCATAGCACGACAAATGAATTCAGCAATGGATACCATAATATCTCTTTTTCTTCAAAGTAGCTGTTCATTTCATCATGTATGATAAAATCGATTCTCATAAACTAGGAGAAGTTCTAGGCATGTATAAACCTCTACATGTATACCCATCCTTTCTGTATTAGAGGGAAAAACAAAACAAAACATATTACTAGAAAAAAACAAGAAATAAAAAAGACAAATAAATAACAATAGCAAAGAGCCCAAAATGACGACAACACAGGCTTTCAAAACAAGGTGGTAGGAACAGAACTAAGGCTGATATTTTACACAGTGATCTTCAAGAGTTCCTCAGATTACCAGAAACAAACATGCAAAATTGTTCCAATTCTATGAATGTTAACTGTTTTGTTCCATGAACTTACAGTATTTGTAGCACAATCATCTTAGCTATCCTATGTGTTTATACAAATTTAGATATTTTTTCTTTTCCCTTCCTTTTTCCTCCTTTTCCCTGAGATGTTATTTTTTCCCCTTTGAGTAGATTCTTACCCTTTCACTGTATTTATTGAGGATTTTGTATCTTATATATTTTACCACATCTTACACTAGGGAATATGGTATTTATACATGCGAGTTTGATTTATTTTACTTATGAGTGTGGTCTCAAGTTGCATCCATTTATTTATAAATATCTCAATGTGATCATTCTTTATAGCTGAGTAGTACTCCATTGTATAAAATTACCACATCTTTTTTATCCATTCCTCATTGATGGGCATTTAGGTTGTTTCCAAGATCTGGCTATTAAAAATTGTGCTGCTATAAACATGGATACACATATATCGCTGTGATATGATGTTTTCAATTCTTCTGGGAATATGCCCACAAGTGAAATAGCTGGGTCAAATGGGACTTCCAATCCAAGCTTTTTAAGGAACCTCCAGACTGACCTCCGCAGTGGTTGCAGCAGTCTACACTCCCACCAACAGTGCAGAAGAGTTCCTTTTTCCCTGCAGCCTTTCCAGCATTTGTTGTTAGTAGTTTTCTTTATCCTGGCCATTCTTTGTGGAGTGAGATGGAATCTCAGTGTGATTTTAATTTGAATTTCTCTAATGATCAATGATGCTGAACTTTTTTATGTGTGTATTTTTTCATCTGAGAACTGTGTATTCATCTCAGATGCTCATTTTTGGATTGGGTCTTTGAATTTCTGGGGTCTGATTTTTTTCAGTTCTTTATATGCTCTAGACAGAAGTCCTTTGTCTGAGGGACAGTTCATTAAGATTTTTTCAAAATTCATGGATTTCTTTTTTACTCTGTTGGAGGTTTCTTTTGACATGCAGAAATTTTTAATAAGACAAGATCCCAGTTATTGATTCTGGGAAGTATTTCCTGTGTGAATTTTTGTTCATGAATTCTCTATCTACCCCTATGTCTTCAAGATTTCTACCTATTTTGTCTTCCAGCAGAGTTAGTGTTTCTGTTTTAATATTTAGATCTTTGATCCATTTTGACTTTAGCTTATTATATGGTGATAGGCATATTTTAATCTAGTTTTAGTTTTTGACATATAAAGAGCCAGTTTTTCCAGCACCATTTATTAAAAAGAGTATCTTTCTTCCAGTGAACATGTTTGGCCACTTTATCAAAGATAAGGTGGCTGAGTTTATTTGTAGTTGTAGGTGTATCTTCTAATCTATTCCATTGATCTTCAGGTCTGTTTTTATTCCAGTACTATGCTGATTTTATTATAGTAGCTTTGTAGTATAACTTCAAGTCAGGGATTGTGATACCACCTGCCTTGCCTTTGTTGCTCAGAATTGCCTTTGATATTCTAGGTCTTTTCTGGTTCTAGATGAATTTTAGGAATGATTTCTCTAGATCTGTGAGGTATGCTAGTGGCATTTTGATTGGGATGGTATTAAATCTGTATAACAATTTTGGGAAAATGGCCATTTTCACAATATTTATTCTTCCTATTCATGAACAAGGAATGTGTTTCCATTTTCTGAGATCCTCTTTGATTTCTTTTTCAGGATATTGTAATTTTCCCCGAGTAAATCTTTTTCTTCTTTTGTTACATTGATTCCTAAGTATTTCATTTTTTTGGATGCTATTGTGAAGGGTGTGGCTTCTCTTAGATTTCTCTCTCAGTGAGTTTGTTTTTTGTGTATAGGAATGCTATTGATTTTTGAACATTGGCTTTGTATCCAGTTACATTAGTGAATTTAGTTTTTATACCTAGCAGTCTTTCAATGGAATTTTGGGGTCTACGATGTAGAGTATCATATCATCTGCAAATAATGATAATTTAGCTTCTTTTCTTATCCTTACTCTTTTTATTTCTCTCTCTTGTCTAATTTCTCTGGCTAGTATTTCCAGTACTATGTTGAATAGGATTGGTGATAATGGACAACCTTGTCTTGTTCCTGATTTTAGAGTAAAGGCATTCAGTTTTTGGCCATTTAAAATGATGCTGGTTGTTGGTTTGTCATAGATGGCTTTTATCATATTGAGGTAAAGACCATCTATTCAAATTTTCTGTGAGTTTCTTACCATGAATGAGTATTGGACCTTATCAAAAGCTTTTTCTGCATCTATAGAAATGATCGTGTCTTATTTTTGGCTCTATTGATATCGTGGATTACATTGATTGATGTATGTGTGTTGAAACATCCTTGCATTCCTGGGATGAATCCCACTTGTTTGTGGTATATAACAATTTTGGGAGAGTGATGTATAATCTTCTTGATGATTTGCTGTATTCTGTTTACCAATATTTTATTGAGAATTTTTGCATCTATGTTCATCAGGGAGATTGGCCTATAGTTCTCTTTTTTGGTTGGGTCTTTCTGTGATTTAGAGTAATACTGGCTTCCAGGAGTTAGTTAGGGATAATTGCTTCCCTTTCAATTTGATTGAAGACTTTGAGGAGTGTTGGCATTAAGTCTTCTTTGAATTTCTTGTAAAATTCTGCAGTGAATCCATCTGGACCTGGGCTTTCCTAACCTGTCTTTACTGAGCATGCAACATGTATTTGTTAAGTGGAGGCATGAAAGGCCTGAAGTCGGAAGTTTATCTGCTTGCCTGGGTGTGAAAAGTTGGTTTGAAGGCTTTGTGAATCTAGAAACTCAAAAGGAGGGTGCTACATCCTGTGCAGCCAATGGGGATCTTGCAAGGGAGGTTAAGAAAATACAAGCCACATAGAAAAAGGAAATCTGGGACCAGGTGGGATGTGGCTTTCTGATGTAGAGTCAGCCACAACTCAGAGCAATCTGAATCTTTATTTATATGTAGTAAAAAGGAAAGAAGTGCACAAACATGGTTGAAAGTTCAAGGTCTCATTGTTTTGCTGAGAATGCTGAAAGTGTAGCATTCTCAGAGCTATCTGTGCAGTATTAACAGGGAGAAACACCAAAGGATATCACCTACTGATATGCAACTGAACTTGGTCAGCTTGTTTACATGGTCTTCCTCTGGCCTTCCATGTTCCCAGGACTGACTCTGCTCTAGTCCCAAGGAGTTCATTGCCCTCTGGCTCAGCTATGGCTCTACTTCTCCCCCAGAAAGAGGGAAGAAAGGAAGAAGGAAGGAAGGGAGGGAGGGAAAAAGGAAGGGAAGGAGGAAGATAAAAGAAAGAAGAAAGAAAGCAAATCTCCATATGGTATGCCTACAAATATAGACTATTATTTTGCTATTGGTATTTTTATTAACATTGTTGTTACTGACATCATTGCTATTAGGCTCCATGGAGGGTGATATGGAAGAGAGTGTGCACCAGATTTGGAAGATGCTTAAGCATCAAATTTTTGAAACTTTAGGGCTTATTGATTGCTCTTAAATACATTATTAGACTCTGTCTTTGGAGGTTTCCATTCTCATTCTGTAAATGAGAAGGAGGACCCAAAGCCGATCCTTATACAGATATTCCATGAACTTTATTCATGCATCTATTTCCTCATTGATTCAGCAGAAATTTATTGAGTATGTGAAATATGCCAGGCACTATTTTAAGCCCTAAATTGAACACAAAATTATCTTAATCTTGATTCCCTTACATTTAAGAAGGGGAAAATACACAATGTACAAATACGTTACAGTGTGTTGGATAGTGATAAATGATATAGAAAATATAAAAAGCAGGAAGGTGATTAAGGAGTGGTTAGGACAGAGAATGAGGTAGATTTACATAGGTCATATTAAAGCAAAGAACTCAATCAAGTGAGACACAGAACAAGGCATGTGACTCCTGGAAGAAGGGTATTCCAAGCAGGAGTAACAGCAAGTGCAAAAGAATTGTGACTGGTTTGATTAAGTTTTAATAAGGTGACCTCAGAGATTGAGCTGAAAAGAAAATAGCTGATATTCTGTTAGTGCAAACAGAGCCATAGGTAGGAAAAGCTTTTTTGGAAAGGCAGTGGATGTGCTTACTCCAAAATGAAAGAATTTTGAGTCATCTTGGGAAGCTTGATTCCAAGCACATTTGTAAATAGAACAGCACCTTGTATGTTGGCTTTGATCAATTACCATCCTATTATTAGCAATTGTAATGGGACTGAAGACTGAAGTGTTTTCCTTGACTCAAGATTTCTTTTCTGGGTTGAAAGTCAACCTTGAGGAGAGTACCATAGGCTTGGATTACATTAGGGGCCAATTTTCACTATGATCTGTGGAGAAATCATCCTTTAAATTTTGCTTTCCAGAACTTCGGTGCTGTTCCAACTTTTGTCCTTTTGAAGTTTTAGCATTTCCTTTGATTCTGTGAACCACACTGTTATCTTCCAAACATTTACTTTTTTACTTTAAGTAAGCTAAAGTCAGTTTTTATTGTTTGCACACACACACACACACACACACACACAACCCTCTGATACTCTAATTCATTAAAAAAAAAAACTTATTTGCAGGCTCATTTCTCTGAATGAGAATAAACAGGGACAAAATCTTCAGATTTAGGATTTCTGAGAGTCTTCAGGACATAATTATTCAATTCAGGTCTCCCAATAAGTAGGAGAGAAGCCCGGACTCTGTAGCATTCCATCTAGAACTCTGTGGTGACCTGCTTTTTTGTTTGTTTGTTTTCTGATCTGAAGAAGGTTGTCTAGCTAGGATGCTGGTTATGGTTTTCTCCCTACCTTCAGTTTAATTCAGTTCATTGCAGCTTCATTAACTAGTGTAAACTTAGGCCAACTGCACAAACTATCCAAGTCCCTGTATTAAGATGAGCCAAATGCAGACAAAAGTCAAAGGAAAGAGTATTTGCATTAGTTTCCCTCAGCCAACTTTATGAGCTTGGGGATTCACTTCTAACTACATCTCCATTGACTTGCACAGCATCCATCTTTCAAATGTGCCCCACAAAGCCTCTGGTCTGCAGGAAAGATGGGAGCTGCTATAATGGCACGTATGTACATGTTTAGTTATTTACTTATTTTTAGTTCATTCTTTGTGTCTTCCCTCTCAACAAAAGAACCTTGAGGACAAGGACTTTTCAATTTTTGTTTACCTTTTTACACAATTTTTCTAGAACAGTATAGAATAGAAGGCTCTCTGTAAGTATTTTTAGAGTAAATTAATATTTTAGAAATAATGGGGCCTCTATACAGGAGTTACTGATAGGATTGTCATTAAATATCAGCCTTAAAATCTTTTAACTGCATATGCTACTTTGCAAGCCAAGGGCTAGAGATGAACTATGTCAGGTTTGCCTAAGTAGCTTAAAATGCAGATTGCTAAGCATGTTTCTAAAGATTTTTAGCCTGGGGATTTATATGATTATATTTATGCTTATAACTATCATTTCTATTATTGTAGTAATGACCATTTAAAATTTGCATGCTGTAAAAGCACTTGATCGGATGAATGCTAAAGTCCCTCTGCATTCTGCATTAAATGATCTTTTAATTTTTTTTATTTTAAAGAGAATAAAACAAAAGAGAATAGAGCAAAGCAAATCAGAACAGAACAATGCAAGCAATACAGCACTTCACAACAAAACAATGAGACATCAACAGTAGCTACCATAATGTCTCTTTTCTTTGAAAGAGTTTGAGCATACCTTCACACACAATAGTATCAAACAAAGCAGAATAGTATACAACTATTCAAAAGAATGAAAGCATTACAAGACTTCAAAAACCGAATAACAGGAAATGAACAATGGCTAATATAATATCTCATTTCCCTCAAAAAATTTGTTTATACTTTCACAGATAATACAATCAAATAAAACAGTACAGGATAGAACCAATCAAAACAGAAGAACAAAAGCATGGTAGTACTTCAAAACAAGTTGATAGTAAGTCAGCAATGGCTGCCATAATGTCTGTTTTCTTCAAAATAGCTGTTCATACAATCACACATAATAAAACCAAACAAAACAGAATAAAACCAAAAAAAACCAATGAATGAAAGCATTAGGAGACTTCAAAGCAATATAATAGGACCATGACTACCATAAAATATCCCATTATATTCAAAATAGCTGCCCCTACCATCTGACAGCATAAAATCTAACTAAACAAGACAGAACAAAGCCAAACCTAACAAAATTGTCTAAATAATGCAAGAGTTCATAATACAATAAGAAATTGACAGTAGTTTCCACCTTTTCCTCCCCCTTTGCTCTTACATTAACTATTTTGCTTTTGGACCCCATTAACTCCTTCTGTTTCTTATGCTAGGGTTCACACATATGAGTTTGAACTGTTTTGGCCATGAACATGATCTCCAGTTGTGTCCATTTACCTACTGGAGCATTGAGATTATTCTACTTTATAGCTGGGTAACTTTCCACTACATGAAAATACCATATCTTTATTGTCCATTCTGCAGTTGATGGGCAAATTACTCTTGCTTTTTTTGTTTGTTTGTTTTCCTGTCACATGGAACAATTGTTTTCTCTCCTTTGATTTCAGTCTATGAATTTCCTTTCCAATTAAATATGCTTCTTGTGTACAGTATATTGATGGATCTTGTTTCTTGATCCACTCTCCCTGTGTTTCTTTTTATTGCTGAATTGAGCCATCTACATTAATGTTTACAACCAGCATACATTGGTTTGTCTCTGCCCTGCTAGCCTCCTGTTGTTGGCCCTCCACTTTCCTTCTTCATTCAATTGCCTGTCTTTTTGGTGATCCTCCTCTGCTGCTGTTCCTGGAACCATAGTCATCTTTATCTCTTTATCTGTTTATATTCTTCAGCATGCTCTGTAGGGTTGGTTTGGTAGTCATGAATTCTTTCAGCTGTTCTTTATCATGGAAGTATCTTATTTTTCCATCAATTTTTAAAGACAGTTTTGCAGGGTATATAATCTGGGTTGGAAGTTGTTTTCCTTTAGGGTTTGAAACACTTCACTCCAAACTCTTCTTGACTTGATAGTTTGTGTTGACAAGTCAGCTGTGATTCCAATTTGTTTTCCTTTATAGTTGATCTGTCTCTTTTCTCTAACAGCTTTTAATATTCTGTTCTTGTGCTGAATTTCTAGGATCTTGATTATTATATGTCTGGGTGTAGATTTACTTTGGTTATGTCTAGTTGGAGTCCTATATGCCTAACTTATATGCATGCCAGATCCATTTCCTATGTTTGGGAAGTTTTCTTGTATTACTTCTATGAATATCCTTTTAATTTCCTTTGTGTTTACCCCTGCTTCTTCACCTACACCTATAACTCTTAAGTTATTGCTTCTTTGCCTCATCTTGTAGTCATTGAGCTGTTATTTCCTGATTCCATATTACTTTTAAGAGAATTTCCTTTCATGATCACTAACTGCAATTCTATATTCAAGGTTTGGAAATCTATCTTCAGTCTCTTTCAAGCAGTTTTGCCAGCTTTTGATTGAATTTTTAATTTCCTGCATCTCTCTTTGAATCTGTTTCATGCACTGTAATTCCTTTCTACATTCATTCAAGGTTTCCATCATTTTCCTGTGCTCCTCTTTATTGTCTCTGTCTTCTTTAGACCAGCTGTACCATTCTTTCAGTATGTTTGTGATTTCTTCTTTTATCTGAGACATTATTTCTGATTTGACTGCTTCTACAATCTCATGAAGTTGTTCCTTACTTCAGTTGCTATCCTCTCAGAGATTTCAGGTGTGTGACTTCTGTTTTCTTCCATGATGGTATCTCCCAGACTGGTTGTGTGTGGGCTAGAGGTCTGAGTTTGCCTTTTGCTCCTTGTGTTGACATTCTCCTGGGTTCCTCCCAACAAGCTGGTTGTGGGGTCCCAGGGACTTCCCATGTTGGCTGCCCCTAAGACAGTGTAGGGGGATGGGACAGGCACCTGATTTCTCTAATTCCAGATTTACAGGGAGGCAGCAGGGTGTGGAGTGGGCTTCTCTAGAGCTATGCAGCTACACTGGGGCTTCAATGACGATCAAGGGTGCATGTAGGTGGGGATGCTTCTCTCAGCTTTGTGTCTACACTGGGACTCCCGTGATGGTAGCAGACACACAGGGGTATGTTTGTCTGATTCTGCTAGTGGATGACGGCTGTCTGAGGGAACCAAGGGCTTCAAATGGTGACCTACAGATGCACAGGGTTTACCTGACTGTGTGTCCCTGCTCCTGCTGGCTGCAGTGGCAGCTTCCTAAGGTGAAGGTGGGTCTGCTAGTTCTCTCTGCCCACACTGGCCACCTGTAGGATGTAACCTTTTGGTGGCAGCACACAGCAGGCAGAGGTGGATCTGTCTGTCTCCTTCGGCCTGTGCTGGGCATGTGGAGGAAAGGGGCTTCCAATGGCTGTGCCCAGCAGGCAGAGGTGGGTCACATGGTTTTCTCTGCCTGTGCTGGGCACATGGAGGAGAGGGTCTTCCGGCGGTGGTGCCCTGCAGGCAGAGGTGGGTCTTCTTCTGGTTCTCTCTGCCTGCACTGGACACGCCTGCATTAAATGATCTTGAGAAGATCATTTTGATCAGATATATAATGCTGAGATTGGCCAAAGTAGTCCTGAAATTCCTTCTTTTTGAAGTTTGGGAGTCACAAAGAGCTGCTAATGTTACCCCAGATTTTCCCTTTTTGTTTTAGGACTGGAGTAGAAATCCTCCAAAATAATTTCACTGTTTTGTGATCAAAGAAAAGAAGGCAAGTTTTGTAATGTACCTCTTGTGTCCTGTGTCACATTATCTCAGATCATACTTCAGCCCAGCCATTTCTTTTGTACCTAGAGATGTGCAGGTAGAAGAGTTAGTACCTGCCAAGTCCAAACTGCCATAATGATCTCTTTGTTGTCTGTGGTGGAGCATCTGTGGGAGCATTTCCAGACATTTTGTCTCATTCCATCTGGTCTCTCTCATTCTCGAGCATTCTATTACAAATCTATGTGTTAGAGAGTAAATGCCCAGTGGGTTCTTACTAATCCTGGGCTTTCCTTTGTGGCCACTAACTATGCAATCTAAACTGAGTTCTAAGGTCCTGGAGGATCCTTGGCAGAATATGCCCCATATACTGATAATGCAGCCGTGCAGTGCTCTTCATAGTTTCTCTGTACTGATCTTCCCAGCCCCACAATCCTTTGGATCACTTTCATGCAAACCCCTGTTTCAAGTTCTGTTTTTAGAAGGAAACCCAGGTTGAGAATGAGTAGGGGAAAAAAATGACATTTTGATGGAGGGTGGGTGTTGAGACAGGATCTTGAAATGCAGGTCAGGCTAGCCTTTATTCCTCAATGTGTCCTAGGCTGGTCTCAAACTTGCAGTGATCTTCCTTCCTCAGTCTCTTGAATGCTTTAATCAGTCTCCTGATTATAGGCCTGTGCTACCTTGCCTGGCTCAGAAACTGATCATTTTTACAACATGCATATTGAAATGAAATGAAATGTTGGGTTTTGTTTTAGGTATTTCATTAACATCAAAGAAGAAAAAGAGGGAAAGTGGTAGATGATGCAAATGTGCAAAAATTTTGATAATGTTTGAATCTGAATATGGGAGAATATTGTTGAGTATTTTCAAAGTTGTTATAACAGAAAATTTAAAGTGTTGCAAGTATTATAAAGTCTGTGAAGTAGATGAACAGAGCTCTCTGAGAACGTCTGCTGAAGGATCTAGCCTAGGCAGGAGATCAGAACAGACTTTCTGCTGTAATTTCTTTTAAACTGTGACTTAGAGGATGAAACGGATTTTTCAGATCCTTTCTCGCAAGGCACTTAAGGTGCTTTAGTGAACTGAGCTGCGGCTTCAGGTTCAGTTCTGGAATCTTTCTTAGATCCACAGGAACTAGGCCTACACCCATGTCCTTCCCCGGTGGCCTTTCATCTTAGCACTTACTGCTTTTAAATGGCTCCTTTCCATCATATTGAATATCTGCACAGGATGGCAAGTCATTTTCTGTGAATATATTCATTCACCTGTGGACACCTACTCTCTCTCCAAGTGACTCTTTGAAACATGGCTGTTTCTTTTCTCAAGAAAGAGAGAAGATAGGGCACTTAAAGGGTGGTCCAAAATTGAACAAATTGTCTAATGAGCTTGATGGAGTATCTTCCTTCTTTGGCTGTTCCAGACATGGGAAATGCTTAGCTCTATGTGATGCCAGTGAATACAAGTCAGATCCTCTGTTTTGTCATTCTATTTTGTGAATGTGCTGCAGCAGAGACATTTCACCTGTGAGAGCTGATTCACCTCCTACACTCAACAGAAAGGAGAGGCTTTCCACAAATTTGTAGCTATGTACTTGATGGGGTCAGCAGAATGTAGTGTGCTCATAATTTCAGCAAATAACCAGTCAAGTTATTCTGTTTAATTTGTTTTGGTTTGTAATGCCTATTTACAGAAGTTTCCTCCACTGATACTGACATTTAATTCCAAGGCTCACTGGTAGGTACCATTCCTGCTACATGTTGTTACCTTGCATATTTAACCTGCTTTGTGTATCTCAAAGTGATTTTGTAACCATATTTCGTTTAGTCCTCACAGTCTCCCTTAGTGTTTTCTCCCTTTTCTTACCCCCTTTTTCTTTCTCTTTTCTTCTTTCCTCCAGTCTTCCTTCATTGTCTACTATCTTTCTTCACTGCTTTGACTTTCCTTCTTTTCTCCCTGCTCACCATTTCTTATTATTTCTCTCCCCTTCTGTCTTTGTATCTTCCCTCCCTACCTTTCAAGTAGTAAAAAGTATTTTTGGAAGGTTGGCTTGCGAATTAAATAGCTTGAGTTCTGACTCCAGTTGAATCATTTCCTATCTATGTGATTTTAGGCAAGTTACTTAAACTGTAAGCTAAATTTGTATCTTCACAAATATAGGCATAATAATACTATATTTTGGTAAATAGTGAAGAGTTTATTTGTTTCTGGGGCTTATTCTCTGGACAATGAAGAGTAATAAAATGTTTTCTACTATCATTATTACCATTACTTATTCCATTTTTCAGGTACGGCAGTGATTATGAGTAATATGATGAATGTATCCATGGACTTTATAATGGGATTACTGAGGAAACTGAGGCAAGTAGCTAGTAAATGGCAGATCAAGAATTTTGATTCACACCTGGTTGTTTTCCTCATGAGAAAATTTTTCTACTTTGCTTATAGACAAACTTATCAGTAAGTCAAAATTATTTTCTGTTTTTACAAAGGGGCATCACAATTCTTGACAATTGCATATTTGTTATAGCTATATCTATTTCTATCTAAACAAGAAATCTAGTGAATATGACAGCATATGCCTGTAATTTTGGTTACTTGGGAAACTAAGGGAGGGAATTGTAAGTTTAGGATCAGCCTGGGCAAATGAACAAAACTCTGTTTTAAAATAAAATAAATAAATAAAAGTGGATGTAGGTCAGAGGTAGAGCATTTGGCTGGGGTTAGATCCCTAGTACCTCAAAGGGAAAAAAAGAATCTCTTTTCACCTGATTTGCAAAATTTGTTACCTCACACATCAAATTCTTGCCCTTTAGGAGTTGGATTCCCAAGAAAGAATAGTTGAGTTTTTTTATGTTTTTTAAATTAAATATAATTTACCAGTTGTCTTAGTTACCTACCTATTCTTTGGAAAAGTCCAAGTTTTTTCCCAAGTGTCTTCTCATGGAGTGAACAATAGGTATTGGGGGAAAAATGCTCATAATTTGACATGATTATTACTCATCTAAATGGGTACATGAATGCCTCATGCCCTCAGCAGGAAAAGTGGATATAAAACTTAGAACTAAAGATTTCTGTGATGCTTTCATTTAACTCAAACCTCTTTCTGCAGTGATAGACAAAAATCTTATGACCTGTGATTGTGAAGGAGGATGTGTGTCATTGCTACACTGACACTGATCATGCTATATGGACAAATATTTAAACATGCTAATCTTTGTTCGCTTAAACTTCCTATATATGTTCACCTCATGTAACATAGCAGTTAAGAGCAAGGAGCCTAAAGTTGCCCAAACGTCTGCTTTGTTCTTACTATATAGATGGACTTTCCAAGACTATTTCTGACCTGTAATTAACAATAACAATGAACTCAGCATTATCATGAAGAGTTAATGGGGAAATTCACATGAAATGTTTTGATAGAGTTTTTTACTTAGAAAAAGTGCAATTATACAATTACTTCTTAAATTTCTTAAGACAGTACGTTCTGGACATAAGTGTAGTGCTAAAGATGTCAAGATAACAGAGATCCTATTTAATTTACCTTCAAGGAGCTCATAAAAAGATGTGAACATATTTTCAGGTAGCAAAGCAAGATTATGAAAAAAATTCATAAGTACTGAGTTTCTCTGCTTATACAGCTGCAGCGATATATGTCAATTATACAGTTTGACAAGGCATTTAATTTGACTCCATGAATGTTAGTAAATGATTTCAAATATGACAGTTCCTTTCAGATTTAGTGTCTGATATTTCCATCCATTTCAAAGAACTAGCTTTCAAACAATATTCTGCAAAAATTGTATGTTAGAACATAATCAAGTAACCTAATGTAATTAGAGCCAAACGTTGCTGATGTGATTCATTTGAAAACCTCTAGCCTTTGAATATAGCAGAAAATTTATAGTTAAACTCCCCCGTATTTTCAAATTAGGTTCCATGTTACTTTAGCTGAATAGGAACTTAGAGAGCCTCAAGGCACTCAGAAAATATAAGCAACTAAAAAAAGAAAAAGAACATATGCATACTGACAGTCTTACCACCAAGCAATCAATCTGAAACTTAACAGAAACTGGGCTTTCACATATTGGTACAATACCTCTTAATATCAAATCAATACTGCCATAAACTGGTTTTGTTAATTATTACAACCTCTTACTCTAGAGCAGAGGTCAAATGGGGACATATAAAACAAAAGGTGGTCATAAACCAAACGCTCAGAGCGGGGTATGCTAGCTTTACCAAAAATATTTGCTGGCTTCAAGAAAAAGCGATTCATATCCCCTGGGATTAACTTTGTCTTTATTCATCAGCAATGCTGGTTAAAGAAGTATTTAGTTTTAGTTTCTTTAGTTACAAAAGGCAGAATATTTAAAAATTATCCTGAAATTTGGATTTAAAACTCAGAGTTAAAATGGTTTGACAGGTCTGAGTTAATGCTTCAGTTTCTTTATAGTGAACCTGTTTTAAATTAAGTATGGTCATGTGTCACATAACAGTGGGAGGGGGATATATTCTGGGAAATGTATCGTTAGACAATTTTGTTATATAACTGTCCATCATATACCATACCCATGCAAGGATAGATGGTATAACCTAGTGGTGGTGAACCTCGTGCTGTAGCAGGCTGTGTATTATCATGAGAAACTCTAAAATGTTTGCTGTCACTGGTATAGCTTACTACACACCTAGGCTGTGTGCTATATATACACACAAAATACATGTCTATGTCTATGTCTAAGTCTATGTCTATGTCTATGTCTATGTCTATGTATATAGCTACAGATGTGTATGTGTATTGCAGATACATATTATGTATCATACATGTATACATATATTGCACATAATACATAACGTGTTTTATATATATGTGTGTGTGTGTATAGCATATCTTATTGCTTCATGACCATAATGAACAAAACAATATGAGATTAAATCAAATAAAAGAGAAAATGATGCAATAAGAGATATAGTATATTGGCTAGAGGAATAAAATCAATAGAAAAAAATGTAAAATTATCCCAAGGGACCTAATAGGTTTACAGGGTCAGACATTAAGAGACTCCCACAATGACTAGACAGATGTAGTATAGATACAAGGTGTTGTCACTGTTATGTAACATACTATTTTACGGTAATTTTTTTTACAAGAAATATAAAAACTGATATAAAGAAACCAGTATCATAGCCTTTATTACCAACATCAGATAGTATTTATTATACATAATTGAATGTGTCATACTTTTTTTATTTAACAAGAAAAATAACATGTAAAGGGTAGACAATAATACAGAATTTTTAAAAAAAGATAAACAGTAAGAAACCACTAGTTGATAAATTACATATTGTCCTCTTAGAAATAGTTGTTTAAGTTACAAAATTAAAGCATACAAAGTAGATATTCAAACAGTGAGACTGTAAACAGCTATGCATGCATGAGTCTCTACATGTATTTCTATAAACTTAAAGTTTTAAAATCTTACTGAGACACAGTAAATAATACCTAAATAAATGTCTGAGGATTTAAACACTCATTTTTTTTAATTTAAAGAGAAACAAAAGCATGTAAAGGGTAGAGATAATACAGAATTCCAAAAAAAAAGATAAACAATAAGAAATCACTAGTTGATAAATTACATGTTGTCCTCTTAGAAATAGTTGCTCAAGTTACAAAATTAAAGCATAAAAAGTAGATAGTCAAACAGTGAGAGTGCAAACAGCTACACATGCATGAATCTCTGCATGTATTTCTATACTTTCTGTATCAAAGGGAAGAACAAAACTTAGCAAGATAAAACAAAACACATTCCTATAAAAACATGAAACCAAAAAGTCATATAAACCCATAGTACAAAGTGATCTGCAGTGATTACTGTGTTGTTTCTTATTATCTTCAATAGAATGTCTACATTATCAGGCATAATTGAATATAGCAGTATAATTGAGTATAGCAGTAAATAATAATAGTAGTAAAAATAAAACATTGTAGACAGTATAAAACTTCAAAGGCAGGTAATAATCAAACCAGCGTGGATATTCTAGTGGATCTTGTCATCTTCAGTGCAGTTGCCTATACTCTCAGACTTGATACTATCAATCATAACAGCTTTGAATAAAATCTATCAATACAAAATCGTGATCCAACAAACCAGATTCGATTACAATCAGTCATGGTAAAACAGTGTAGATTTTACAGAGCTTTAGATTAATTAATAGGAAATTAAGGATGATTACCATATTATATCCTGTTATTTTTGGGATTACTGTCTGTGCCCTCAAATCTAGTACAGGTAGAATGACTGGAACAGAATATAATACATCTAAGCAGAGTAGTGTGAGTAATGTGGGTTTTAAATCCTGGTGCACTATTGACAATATAGCATATAAAGGCCATCTATGTTAGAGATTCTAGCCATCCTTCTCTGCCTCATTTCTGCCATACTATTTTCCTGCCTTTGTTTGTCTACTTTTCTCCTTCATTCTACTACCTGCCCCACTCATTGAAGAATTTCTGCCACTGGTATTTTTTTTTTCCTCTCTCTCTAGAATGTCCTGGTATTTTTTTTTCTCTCTCTCTAGAATGTCCTTTGGTATTCTCTGTAGGGTTGGATTGGTGGTCACAAACTCCCCCGGTTCCTCTTTGTCATGGAAGCATCTTGTTTCTCCATCAACTTCTAGTGACAGTTTTGCAGGGTACATCAATCTGGGCTGGAGGTTATTCTCTTTCAAGGCTTTGAATACTTCACTCCAAGATCCTCTTGATCTGATGGTCTGTGTTGAAAAGTCAGCCGTGATTCTGATGGGCTTACCTTTATAGGTAATCTGTTTCTTTTCTCTGACAGCTTTTAATATTCTGTTTTTATATTGAATTTCTGGTATCTTGATTATTATATGTCTGGGTGTAGATCTGTTTTGGTTGTAGGTGGCTGGGGTTCTGTATGCCTCACACAACTGAATATCATTTTCTTTTCCCATGCTTGGGAAATTTTCCTTCATTATTTCTGTAAATAGCCTTTGTAATTTGCCTGTATATATTCCTGCTTCTTTGTTCACATTTCTTATTCTTAAATTTTAGATTCTCTTGTCATCTTCTAGCCTTTGTATTGTGACTGCCTGTTTCCTTGTTATTTTTAAGAGATCTTTCCTTTCCTGATCACACATTGCAAACTTGTCTTCAAGTTTTGATAGTCTATCCTTAGTTTCTTTTAAGGAGTTCTGCCAGCTTTCAATGGAGTTTTTAATTTCCTGATAGTCTCTTTGAATCTGCCTCATGTATTCTATATTTTCTTTATATTCTTTATCAAATGTTTCTCTTCTTTTTTTGTGTTCCTCCCTTCTTTTGTCTGTATCTTCCTGAGAGATGCTTCCTGAGAGCATTTCTTTTATTACTCTACTCATATTCTGCTTTACCTGATTTAATATTTCAGTTTTGAGCACATCTACAAGGTCTCAAAGATATCTCTTAATGTCCATTGAGGCCATGTCTGATGTTGTGTGTTTGCTGCCCTCATTCTCCCTTGTTTTTCCTTCTCCTGGATCAGTGCTCTCAGGGTTCTGTGCTGGGGGCCTCCTTCTGCTTCTCTCTCCTGTTATGACCTTGGCTTCCTCCACACAGGTTGCAGTGTAGGTCCCAACCCCCTTCCCTGTTGGCCACGGTTCCTCCAAAGCACGTTGGCGCGGGACCTCTGCCCTCTCCTACCTCGCCCTCCCCACTGGGGCAACCAAACTTCAGGGGCCTTTCACCCAGTTAGTGCCTGCTAGGCGCAGTGAATCAATTTGGGATGTCTCACTGGGTCCCCGCCAGGGGGGTGGCCCCATCCAAGCAAATCCCATGAATCTGCTCTGGGGAGGGAGCAACCCTAAGCCCCTGTCACTCCCAGTTCAGGCTCCTCCTGCCCGATTCCAACATGTCGCCCATTTGGTTGCACCCTTCCCATGTCGGGGGGGGGTCTCATTCCCAGCACTGACCTTGGATTAATGAGAGTCTCTTCGCTGGCTCCACTCTCCATTGGGCTCACCAACCCCTGACCTCAGTGCTGAAGTTCTTCCTGCGAATGGTGGTGGGAACGAGTTTGGATGGCTCTGCCGGCTGGTGTGGATTCAAGCTGGTGCACACTTGCTGGTTACCGTGAAAATGCTATATCTCATAATTTTCAGCTGTTTCAGTTGTAGTCCCAACATATTTGATGAGTTTTTTTATGTTTTAATTTCTTCCTGTGTCAAGAGGATCCATCTCCCTCTGTCTAGGTCTCTCCAGGGTGTTTTATTCTGGCATATGAGTTGTTTCTCCTGGGAGGTTTTGTATTTTGTTGCTCACTGATTGGCCATCTTGTCTTCTCCTGTGTCATTCTTATTAAGACTGCAATACAATAGTTTTTTTTTTTCTTTTTTATAGCTGCATTGCCACCAACACCTGCGTGATACTGTGCTGGAATATTACAAGGCTACATACTATACCATATGAATTTTTCAGTTCCATTATAATTGTGTGGGGCTATCATTGTGAACTTGCACCATCATGAACTAAAATGTGGATTTTTTTTTCAGTGTTAGTTTGCTTAAACCCCCTTACATCTTAATATTACCCTGGTTGCTAAAATCTTTTCCCTGACCTTAAATAAATTGATCCCTTTTTTGTGTTATGCAGCTTGCCTGAACAATCTGTTTGTGTTTGTGTACATTTCCAGGCTAATCTAGCTATTTTCATTCCACTCATTCTTCTTTTTGACTCTTTAGAAGCTTTTGCTTTTCCTGTTCACTTCTGACAATGATTGTTTTGGTTACTTTTCTCTCATTGCTGGGACAAAATACCCTTAAGGAAGGAAAGGTTTATTTAGCTTACAGTTTGTGGAGGTTTCAGTTTATAATAATAAGCTGGCTCCAAAGCAAGGTGGCATGACTGAGGGGCAGCACTTCAAGGCAACAGAAGACAGCAAGAGCACCAAGAGCAAAAAGAGGGGGAGAACAAGACTCTTCTCCCTTACATTGTAAGCAGGCTAACCCCCTCCCTTCTGCACTCCAGGTGGGTGTAGCACTCACACCACCTCTGTGCCCTTCTCTTGCACAGAATGAGGATGTTCACAAAGTAAGAATTCTTGTTCCCTTCTAAGATGCTTTAAATTTCTAAATTTCTCAAGTTGACACAATGTATCAACCATCACTATGATCATATTCCATCTCTGTATTACTAATTATTATTATTATTTGATATCTAATAAAGTTCTTTTTTCATCTTCTTCTTAGACTCATTTCTCATATTTCCTCTTTTGTGAGGCCCTGGTACCTCTCAAGTTTACTCGTGCCTTCTCTGTTTATATTATCTTAAAATTATTTACTGAGTTTGTGTCTACCCAAGAGGCCTTGGCATTTCATGAAGCATAAGGCCATAGTTCATTCCCTTTTGCATTTCCAGTGCATATCCCAGCCCTTCAAGTAGAAAGCTCCCTGTAGATATGTGTTTGGAATAGGACTGCTGCCTGTTTTGGTTTGGTTTGCATCCTGCACAAAGACACTGAATAAAGGTCAGGACCCTAAGATCCATTCTGTGGTGGTGCATACCTAAAGCAGCCCTAAGGAGGATTTGCATCTGCCTAGAAGGGGACCTTTGTGAGATTTCCATGAAGGATACTAAGTCCTAATGACTGACTTCTTTGGAAGTATTTATATTAATAAAACAGGTGAATAAAGTTTCCAATAGTAACTAGAGCCATTACAAAACAAATACACTAATGACGCAAACCAAGCTGTTTCAGTAGATTAAAGTATCCTAATTCAGTTGTTAACAACTGTTAAAATTCAATAGGTAAGTAACTGTTATTATATTATTCAGTCTCTGTTTGACTAACTTGGTGAAATATAAATTCTGATACCCTCATGCTAGATTGGAGAATTTTGTTGATGATGGCATTCAAATGGTGTTTTGAACTCAAGCATTTCTTCTGCAGTTTGTGTTCAGTATTATTCATGCCTTCTTTCTAGATATTGGCAGGCCCTCTTGGATATTTTGTGGGGATATTGAATGGTGTCCACAGTGGTTCCTAGTGGTTCCTAGTTATATAAGCATTTTTTGCTGAATTTTGAGAAAGGATTTATAGCTAAGAGCTTAGCTATAAAAAATTGTTGCACAAAAAAGCACACACATGGGTACACACAAACCCCAAGAAATTCTAGGGAAAAACTAGACTATTTTGTTGCTTATAAAATATTTTTGCTAGAGTGGATTTGTTCCAATATATGGAAAGTGTTAAATCCCATCTTGTAACACCTCATTACATATCAGTTAACCAGAAGGAAATGTTGAATGCAATCTCATTCATTCACTAAAACATGACTTAGTTCTCCAATTCCTAATATAATGCATAACACATAGTAGACACACAAAAAAATATATGTTGACTTGAATTATTCATGTATGCATTCTTTCAGGCTTTTATCGATATTTATGGGCCATATTTACCATGGTAAATCCTAGGAATGCATTGGTAATCAATACAGATGTAGTTTATACAGTGCTTAAAACAACTGATATATTTTAAAATTATAACCATGTGAGTGATTGTAGGCCCTTTTATTAAACACTATAGCCAATGAGACATTCCATGAATGATTCTTAATTCCACTTTACCTTAGAGCCACCTAAGACACTTGTTAAAAATACCAATGGCTGACATGGGCTGAGGGTGCACATCTGTAATCCTAACACTCTGGGAGGCTGAGGAAGGAGGATCATAAGTTCAAGTCCAATATAGGGAATTTAGTGACTTAGTGAGACCCTATCTAAAATGTAAAAAGAGCCAGGGTTGCAGCTCAGTGCAAAGGCCCTGGACTCAACTCCCAGAACCACAATAAAACAAACAAGACCAATGCTTGGGCCCTAATCCCCACCAGTTAAACACAAATTAGTAAAGAAAACACGCAGACATAGCTGTTTCTTCCAGCATCCTAGGACATTGTGAGATGGAGCTAAGACTGAGAGTTACTAAACTGTTCCCCAGTTTTTGATCTATTGCAGTCATTGATTGAAATTGTGTCCCTTTCACATTCTTATATGTCAGAGACAATCCACTGAAAATAAGTCATTAGCATGGATTCTGACTTTGTATAACATGCACTTGTGAACAAGAAGGCAGAGATCAGAGTGATGCTTTCACTGCAAGAGACAGCAATGAGCATCAGCAAAGCTCTGGAAGCTAGTGTTAGAGTTTTCTGGCACAGTAAAGGGGCAGAATACAAGAAAAAATAAAAGTGGCCTTTTAATTTAAAGGACGTGGAGTGGAGCCCACAACCAGCAAGGGTTTGGCTTTTTCCTCTGCCCAGATATGGGGGTGTGGGGTATTTGCCACCTTGGACCTGATGTGGTGCTTGGGGCAGGCATTGATGATGGGCAAGGAACTGATAGGAATTTTCTTTGTGTGTACTGGAAAAGGAAGGAGGAAGTCACAACTGGGGAAGAAGGAGGAAGTAGCGGTCGGGTAAGCATCCCCGATTTGGCCTTCCACCATGTTGAACTACCACCATCATGTCCTGTAATTTATTCTAGGGCAAAACTCTTTCAGCTAGTGAGGCATGAGTAGATTTTCTTTTCACAGTCCTTGGAAGAGATGACTCTGTCAAGACCTCTATCTTGGAGTCTCAGTCTCCATTAACAGTGAGAAAATGCACTTCTGGGGCTGGGGATTTAGCTCAGTGACATAAGCACCTGCCTGGCAATCATGAGGTTGTGAATTCAATTCCTGGGGTACCCCCCCCCAAATGCACTTCTGTTGTCAATGTGCAGTGCAGTGCACCCAATGTGCAGTGCTACCTTGTAATCCTAGCTTCAATGGCTAAATACAGTCATTTTTTCTTTTCTTTCTTTTTTTTTGTTTGTAGTATTGTGGCTTGAACCCAGGGCCTTTGTACTGTGCTACTTTATTTATTTATTTATTTATTTATTTATTTTTATTTTGAGATAGAGTCTTACTAAATTGCCCAGGCTGAGTTTAAATTTGGCATCCTGCGGCCCTGGGAGTGCTGGTGAGATTACAAGTGTGCACTAGCATGCCCAGCCCAAGTAATATCACCAGAAAGCGCTCATTTGAACATTTTCAATTTCCTTTTGTCCCCTGAAGGTGGTACAGCTGCATGCTCTGAAGCCAGGTAGAATATATAAAACTTCTCTGTTCTTTCCAAGGTAGTTTATCTTTATTATGAGTCAGTGTTGACATGTGAATGACTGGCCCACCTGGAGCCAGGGTCTCACAGACTGACTTCTAGATGAATAATCAATAGGTGATAATTCCACTTGCTGAGCAAAGCTCCAGTCCACAGCAGCAGCTCCTGGCAGATCGATAAAGTACTTGAAGACACTTGTTTAGTGGCTCTTTAAATTCCACATCATCATTTACTCTCAACAACATTCAAGTCTCGCTTTTTTTAAATTATTGTTTAAGTAAATTCAATCTACAGTTACTTTCAATATGAAAAGTTTAAGAGGTGTAGTTTAATGCTTTATTAGTTGAAAATTAACTGCTGTCTAAACTGCTGAGTGTAGCTGGGTATAGTGGCACATTCCTCTAATCCCAGCACTCTGGAGGCTAAGGCAGGAAGATTACCATGAGTTTGAGGCCAGGCTAGGTTACACAGTGAGTTCAAGACCAGCCTGAACTATAAAACAAGACCCTGTCACAAAAAATCAACTAAACTAAAAACTAACATAAACACTAACTAAACTAAACTAAACTAAACTAAAAACTAAACTAAACCTAAACTAAACTACTAGTATAAGGAGAAATAGGCTTCTGCTGATTGGTTTTAGTTTCTTTCTGAGCTTCTGGCCAGCACAAAGAGGTCCTCCCAATATCTCCTTTATAAACTCCTAAATATGGGATGCAAATTTGAGTTACATTTCCTGTTAGGTCAGAAATTTCTGGGGTAAAAATAAGTTCCTTTGAATACAATTGCTCTTAGAATGACTTTGCTTGTCAAATGTGAATCTGCCAATAGATACTTTCCAAAACTGATAGAGATGCAGATTTTATTTTAAATAAAGGGACAAAATAGTTCTTAGAGCAAGTTGATCCTGTTACAAGAGAGGGGAGAGAGTTTGATGATGTAGTGTTTGAATCATTTGCAGTACTAGAATATATTTTTGTGTCTCCAGATAACAAATGTTGGGAGTGAAGACATACCTCACTAAGGAAGGATAACATGCTTTCCTACTGTGTTCACATTGCTGCATTTAGGATAAATTTTTATTTGTACACTCACATTGTAAATGTGCTAGAAATCTTCAAAAATCTGTGGTCCAACATTTAAAGAAAACAGGAGTAGGTGCTGGAATAAATTATATTGATTTTAATTCAGACATTTAAATTTGTTTTGTTTATTGCCTTTGCAATTGAAGAATTGATCCCAACAAGGCAGACATAGCACAAAGATTGTTTTTATTGAATTCACAGTGATCTAATTAAAAAACATAGTTGTTATGAGAAAAATAATTTTACTTCCTATTTTATTACAGATTTTTCCTCTCGCAAATTTATTGGTTTAATATACTAAGTATAGAAGACGAGAAATTTTATTTAGTGATGTGCTAAATGGTTTGAGGGGCAGTTAGAAAACACATGTCTTAAGAGTATTTCTTTTTTATTCAAATGATTGCAAAGCTTATTTTGGTCAAGAGGATGGTTCTTCTTTGATCCTTTTATGCTGAATGAGAAAAAGTCCAATGCTCAAATAATTGACATTGACATTGATCTAGACTCATTTCCTGGAAGAAATGTTGATGTGATAGTCACTACTCAAATAAATTCTTTTAAAACAAAAATGAAACACTCAAGTTTAATTTTTGAAAATTACTGAAGGGAATAGAGAAACAAGTAAAAATACTCAAATTCTGAAATTTTATTTTGAGTGTTCATTAAGACATAAAAGTCAATATTAAATTACAGTTTGAATTTTTCTATTTGAACTCAGAAGATGGATAGATTAAGATTCATTTTCTGATAATTCCTCCACTATCCTAACTACTGCTACTTTTTATCTAAAAACAAGAACCAAATTGATTTTGGGTATCACGGAACCCTTTGTTACCTTAAGTTACTGCATTAATGTGCATTAACAGAGTTGGATAGAAGGAATACCAAATATAGGTTATCTGTGCTTCTTAAAAAATACTAGTATCTTACTGAAACCTTTGTTCATTCTGCTTGTCACTTTTTTGACTTAAAAATATATTGTGAAAGGAAGGTTGTAGCTGGGGAGTATGGTTTGTCAGTTTCTCTAAATCTCCATATAAAAATGCAGTAAATCAGATAGCAAAACCAAAATGTTAGACAACATTAATATGACTTTATTTACTTATTCAGTAGTAATTTTAACATTTTATTTACTTATTTAAATTAAAACTATGCAAAAGTTTATATGCACTGAGAATCCCTCTTCGCTTTATTGTCTTTCCTGGAAGTTACCAGGTTTTTTATTTTTTTTTAATTACCTTTTTAGACATAATGCATTTAAAAAAATAAAAATGTGTTCATACAATCCACAATGTTCAGCATCTTGTTTCTTTCATTTGACCATATAACTTTAAAAATTAACCGTATCTACTCATTAAAATTCCTTGCTTTGTCCTTATGGCCACGAGAAGTGTATTATGTGGATGCACCATCACTGGTCTACTAGTAATAATACTAAAGTTTACTCTAGTCTTTTGCTCCAGTGATCACACATGGGCATGTGCATACACACACACACACACACGCACACACACACACACGTATATTATCTTTAAAAATTGATTAATATATTAAAAATATTTAAAAGCCTTGATAATAAAATTGAGTGCTTCCATGGAGTGGGTTCTTCTAGAGAAAGTTTTACTTTTTATTTCATATACAATTTTAAAAAATTATTAAGATTTTGCTACTCTGAGTTAAAAGATTAATTTAAAAATCATGAATTACTACAAACACTTTGAATCATGGTATAGAGTTTGCTCAAATAATTAAAAATAAAACTGCTACAAGATCTAGCAATTCCGCTACTGGGTATATATATAACAAAAATTAAATCAGAATGTTGAAGAGACATCTATACTTTCATGTTCAGTTAAGCATTCTTCACAATAACTAAGGTATAAAATCAACCAAAATGTACGTCAATAGATGAATGGATGTATAAATATGGTATACACACGCAAAGGAGTACTATTCATCTATGAAAAGAGATCCCTGTCTTTTGCAACAATACAGATAAACAAGGAGGACCTTGTGGTAAATGTAATGAGGCAGAAACATAACAACAAATATTACGTGATGTCTCTGTAACTCATATACAAAGAACAGAGAGTAGAATGATGTTTGTCAGAAATTGGGAGTGCCATGGAAATGGAATGGGAAGATTGAGAAGATGTTGGTCAACTGTTATAAAATCTCAAAAGGGAGGAATAAGTAACAGCCTGGTGACTATAATTAATAAGAATGTATTGTACTCTAGATAATTGCTGAGTAAATATTAAGTGTTTCATTATCAAAAATAAGTCCTATATATGAGGTCATGTACATACTAATTAAATCAATAGCAATTCTAACAATATATATATATATTTCAAAATATATATTAATCATGTTTTATGGACATGATTAATGTGTGTATAATGTTTATTTAATAATAAGAAAGCAGTGATTCAGAATTGCTATTTGAACAAATAAATACATTTGTGAAGTTTGCACTGGAAAGAAGTTCTAAGGGAAAATGCCTTACTTTTAAAATGAGTTTCATCTCCTCTGGGACAGCAGTGGTGGTAATAGTTATGCAGATAAGTATTAGCTCATAAAGGGGACAAAAAAAAAAAAGAGGAGAGAGTATTCATCTGTTAGATCTTCAGTTCTGGAAGAAATAAAGCTTAGCACTAGAGTCTATTCTTTTAACTTCAAATTCCTCAGCTGGAAACCAGGCTGACCAAATGCTGGTGGGCAAGGATTTCAGCAGCTGGAGATCTTATATATAAACAGACATTTAATAGCTATGTAACGCAGTATCTAGAGACATGTCTGCAAATTAACAAGTGATTTTTCAAAACAAAAATCAACAAGTGATGTCTCAAAATAAAAAAATTAAAAGATTATTATGTTTAAAATAATTTCATTTTATGTTGACATCAGACTGTTCATTGGATCTTAATATTTCAAATTGTAATGCTTGATCAGATTGAATATTGGAAGTTAGAAAGAGTATGAACATTTATGAAAAATGACATAATTTATTTTGTGAAACCAAAATACATGAAACATGAGGCTGAATTGATTCAAAAATATCAATAAGCTGATAAGAGGTATGTTCACTTCAATCATAATGTTTAAGCTATATTCATAGAAAAATTACTTATTAAGGCAGCCATATGTGTGATTAATGGGTTGGTGGTGGTACTAATTACTCATTTGAGTGCAAGGTCTGAAATACCCTAGGCCTTAAAAAAATAGAGTGGTTTTCATTAATAGGGTTGGCTGGGCCCCAGAATCTCAAATGGGTTTGTATTCTGAGCTAAGTACATAGTTTTTAGTTAAAATGAAAGGAAAATTATCTTAGGAAGGTCAAAGTTGATACTGACATATGAAACTCCTTTTACACATGCTTCTTTAATCAAAAATCTTCACTTTGAGATAAACAATTAGGTTCCCATTTACCTATACTTCTTTTAAGAGTTGAAATTTAGCATTTTTGTACTTTTTCTTTGTGAGTACTCAGTCATCTACAGACAAATGATTCTCCATTTTTCTGGGCTAATTCTTCAGGTGCAGTTTCACAATGTTGGCTCATGTGGCTGTTTAAATAATAAGCAAATTTTAAAATTCATAATTCAGTTGAGCATTAGCCTAGCAGCATTAATCATCATTAGAAGACAAATAGTGCATGTAAGGTTGGCTTGCTTACATATTAAAAACATTTTCTCTGCCATATCGCTGAACACTGCAGCTTAGAGTGAGGATAGAGATTAGGAAGGAGAGAACCTTCTATTTAGTAAAGGTAAATCCACTGAAACAAATCTGAAAGGTAAGAATCAATCTGAAACCAGGAACGGTGGCACACACCTATCATCCAATCACTCCAAGACAGGTGGGTTACAAGTTTGAACCCAGCCTGGTTAATTTAGCAATTTAATGAGACCCTGTCTCAAAATTTAAAAAAAAAAATTAAAAGATCTAGGGCAGTAGCTTAGTGTAAAGGCCCTGGATTCAATCCTCAGTATTGAAAAAAGAAGAAAAAGAATTACTAATTTAAAAGAAGTCAGATTATTTTTACATGGATTCCCCATTCAGGTTAAATTTTTAAATGCCAATTTTAATTTTGATACAAGTAACACCTTTTCATAAGTTAACAATGACAATGAAAAACCTCACCCCATGGAACACTTTCATTTTAATTAAGAACCATAGAGCTAAGTACTGGAATCACTGTGGTATGTGTTTTTGGCACTGAATACAGAGAAGAGAGTGTGAATACTTTATTTTTCATGAAAAAAAAAAACTTTTAAAAAGCCAAGGATTCTAAATATATCAAAGAGTAACTTAAAAACACTGAAACCTGCAGGTAACATTTTGAGATGTGAGAGAATATTATAGTGATACCTTGGCTGTTGAATGGCTCCAAGCTGGAACTTTCCACAACAAAACAACAAGGTTCAAAAGAAATCTACTGGGTGTTGGTAACTTTACTTCATAGTCCAACTATCGAGTCCAAAGTATCAGACTTGATAAAAACCTGTAATGTCCCAGAAAGGTTCCTACACTGTGTCTCACTGTGGACACAAAGGGATGTTGCTTCAGTCTAAGGACCATTCTCCACCAGACAACATGTAGTGCTTGTGTTAGTGCTTTAAAACATTTGCCCTTGTGTTTCTTCCTCCCCTTGAACTTGATTTGTGTAAAATATTGTAACGATAGCTCCAAAGAAATTTAGTGATACCTGTGAAATTTAGTGAAAACTGTGGGAACCACAACAGAGCTAAAGAAGTAATCATTGTTAACTTTGGTAAAAGTCCTGAAAAAATGAATATATAAGTGTAATTTTTGGATCTCAGAGCTAATTATTTGGCTTTCCATTCATTCCTATGGGAAAAACAGGTTTAGTTCTCAAAGTTTTCAGTGTTTGAATACAAAATTGCAAGAAACTGAATTTAACAACTAAGTATCCCTATGTCTTGTAAATGAAGGATCCAGTGAAGTTTTTGCTTGTGTAGTCAAAAGACGATTTAGGAATTCCTCAACTTTCTGTTCACTTAATGGTAGGGAAGGACCCTGAAAATCCCATTGCCAATAAACAAGAAACAGCAGAATGATATGTAGACTCTGCAGGCATTCATTTGGACCTTTTGTTGTCCATTAATTAAATGTATGCCTTTAAATAAGATAACTTAGCATAACAGCTTCTTAAATAGGTTAAAGTTTTATTTTTATTTTAGAAAGACTGACCATAATTCTGTAGTGGCTGTCAGTATTTCATTGGTAGTTGAAAACTGAAATAATTCTTTTTGCACTTGAAATTATTAACTGTTGATCTCTTGAAAGACTCCAGAGTACTCTGTTGGTCATGTGAAGCGTATTATGAAATCTACTGCTGTAAGGAAGTGTATACGTTGACATAACAGATCTGGACTGGTGGGCACCGTGAGTGAAAGTCTGAGGAAATCTTGTTAAGCAAGATGTTAGCCTTTTCCAGGATTGGGGATTGAGCTTGCAGCTTTTGCACTGACATATATCCCTTCCCTTTTTAATTTTGAGATAGGGTCTTGCTAAATCACTGTGTTTCCCAGGCTGGGCTTGGCTTAAACGTGTGATTCTCCATGCCTGTGTCTCCCAGAGTGCTGGGATTACAAGCATGCCTGACCAAACTGGGCTAGGATGTAGTCTTTTTAAATAAGGGGTCTTAATTTATGCACTTATTTTCTAACAGCAGACACTTCCTGGAGCAAACCTCTAAACTGTTTTTGTTCTTAGTATTGTTGGGAAAGTGTGCCACACTGAAGAATTGTTTAATACAACATTAGGAAAGTATGTTAGGTGTCAATAGAATGTGTGTGCTAGGTACCCTCTAAGATGGTTTTCAGTGAATTCTGCTTCTCAGTATTCATGTCCTTATGATATCTTCTTCCTTGACTATGGGTTGGACTTAATGGTTCCCAATGAATAGGAAAAAATGATGAGAGAGACAGAGAAAGAGAGAGAGGGAGAGATATTAAGTTACAAAGAGAAACAAGCTGTGCACACACTTGGGAGAGGTTATGTGGTAAGAAACCCATGTCTCCAGTTAACAGATATCACTGGCAGTGAGCTCGGTTATGGGTCCTTCCTTACTCACACTGTGAGATGATGGCACCCTGATGACAGGCACTGACACAGAGTCCCCAGCTGAGCTGCCTTGGGGTCCTCAACTCTTAAAATCTAAGTGGTAGTAGATGCTAATTATCTCATTTACTGTTTCTTCATAATTTGTCATGAAGTTATAGGTAACCAATACATGCTGGTTTGAAATTTTAGGATGACAGAATATAAATTCTGAAATTTGCATGTATTTTAGAATAAACAGATTCTTTGCCTAAATTTTGGTTAATTTGTTAATTATACAGTGAAAGTAACATTGAGACCTGAGAGATACTCATCATATAATATGTTTCTTATGAAGATTTACTCATTCTGTTCTGTAGAAACTGGCCACAGTTGAAGTGAGAAGTGACTACTCACGGAGACATAGCTGAAAGAACTGAGGTGGGAGTAATATGTCCTTGATGAGCATCTTGAGTGAGCACCTTCCACAGAGCTGCCTGCTTAGCTAAGTAACACACCTATGCAGGTTTGTTTCTCTCATACTTGCCTAGTGTTTTTTTTCTGTAACAAATTCATGAGATAGTCAAATTACATGAAGAAAGGTTTGTTTTGACTTAATGTCTTGAGTTTTTGGTTCATGGTTGGTGGCCTCTTTGCTTTGGGCCTGTTGTAATACATAATAGTGGGAATGAATGTTCAGCAAAACTGATTGCTTCATGGCAAGTAACAAAAGGAGAAAGAAAAAAGAAAGGATTAGAATTTCACAGTCCCCTTTAAGGGAATGTATCCCATGATCTTAGAACCTTCCACTAGGCCTTACCTTCTAAAGGTTTCATCATTTCCTGTCATGGTTTAGATCTAAAATATCCCTCCAAAGTAGCATGTGATTAGGGCACTATATTAATTAATGGATAGATCCACTGATGAGTTCATAGTTGAATGTGTTATCAGGAGGTTGGGCCTAGTCAAGGCTTTTGGTCACTGGGTTGGGGGATATACCTTTGGAGGATGTATCTTTCACTGGGACTCTTTCCTGTTTCTCTGGTTCCTGATTGCCATAACTTTCCTCACCTAGGTCCTTATGCCATGGCATTTCTGCCTTGAATATAGCCAGGTATGGACTGAACCCTCTGCAACTCTGAACCAAATAAATATCTCCTCCTTTAGATTGAAGATGTCAGGTATTTTGTCCCCACCATGAGAAAGTGACCATACCTCCCAACAGTGCCACACTGAGAATCAGGCATCTAACACATGGGCCTTGGTGAGGGGTGTGCATTTAAGATACAAACTATAACAGGGGACTGAAGTTTAACTTAGAGCAGATATATTTTGTGGGGCTGTGAGATGCAAGGATTTTTAGCCTTGGTGCCAAAGGAAGACTGCTAGAGGCTGTGCTACTGTGAGTTCTGACTCGCTAACTGCCTCTGATTATCCTTTCCGACATCCATAGTTTGTAGCTATGGGCACAAAACTCAGTGGACAAGAGTAGAAATTAGGGATGGAAGAGAGGTTGCAAAATCTGTAAATAAGACAGTTTTCTCTTTTCATCACAAGCCTAGAGAAATTCAAGTCTTTGGAAGCAAATATAATTTATTTTATTTATTTATTTTTCATCTAAAAAATGTAGTTCAGGCTGCCCTGGAATCACTATATAGTTCATGCTGGCTTTGAGAGTGATCCCCCGCCTCATCCTCCTGAGCGTTAGGATTACAGGCATATGCCACTACATCTGGTTGGCTGATATAATTGAAGGACATTTTAGTTGCTTAAAATTAAAAGAAAAACCTGTCAACAGTGCTAGTCTGGGAAACTTAAAAAGAGGACATATGGTCACTTTGGGGTAATATCACATACACAAACTAAGGCTTCCCTGGTTGCATGGTTAACTGGGAATGGAGAATCACTCACATTACCTAGGAGAATTTAAAGAAATCAATTATCTCCAAGGCATAAGCTAATGAATTAAACTGGTTGTGTGTGGGGGGGATAAGAAAAAGATAAGTATAGCCTGAATATCTTACGTTCTGCAGGTTTCCAGTGCACTGGTATTAAATTTGGATTCAGGTAGAATGGTAGCTAAATTCAATTTCTTTCAAATATTCAACTTATTTTGGGCCACAGGCATTTACTTTGTGTGTGTGTGTGTGTGATGCTAGGAACTGAAATCACGGCCTTTTGCATGCTAGGCAAGTGCTCCATCACAGAGCTGAATTTCCAGCCCCATGTACATCTACTTTGATTAGCTACTTTTTGTTTGGTGAACTTTATGAACTCTTTTGCAACCCTATTTTTATTTTCCTAAGTATCAAGTTTTGTGCCTATTAGTTATCTATCTGCTACCCCCACCCCGATTTTGCAGTATCTTGAGCAACTTGCACAAGGAAAGCGAACCTTTGTGTTTATGCAAAGATAAATGTTCACAGAGCAGGTACTAAGCAAATAATTTTCCTATGTGTTAGCCCATCTGCCCTCATGATAGTCACACCTTCAGGACAGAATAAGTTTTGTATCACTTCTTATAAAATGTGTAGTCTTGTATTTTTTTCACTCTGTAAGTCTCATTATGTAAGGGAGGAAAGATGTTGGGTTTTTGTTAGTTTAAATCCATGTGTCTCTCAAGTAATCCAGAAATTCTAACCAGTTTCTCAGGGAGCTAGATGCAGAATGATGAGATTCAAGAAGATGGAATGTGCTTAGGGCTTAGGATGTGGAATAGGCAGACCTCTGCAAATGAATGGTGGCAGAGGAAGGTACCCAGTCAGCCAGGGATGTAATCAAAAGTCACATAGTAGGGCAAGGTTCTCATGTGGACTACACATTGAAATCACCTGAAAATTGCTTTAAAAACCTGAAGCTACTTTCAGTTCCAAACATTCCACTTTCATTGTTGAGAGGGTGACAGGACACTATGATTTTTTAAACAATTATCTAGTCAATTCTTTTTTTTTTTAAAGTTTGAGAATCACTAAAATGCTCTAACTTTAAAGCCCTGAGATTTGAATTCAGGCAGATCTTTGTTTGAATGCTGGATTCACCTGAGTATATGACCCTGTACAAGTTATTTAACTTCTCAGGGATCCAAAATTTTTATAACATGGACATGATATTTAGGGTTATTATCAATATTAAGAATCTGCTCAGTACAGTGCCCACCACACAGTAAACACTTAAAAGATGTTAGTATTATATTAGCAGAGTTTCAGTTTTAGAATGAGACTTAATGGAAATTAAAGGGGATGCATGTTTAGTAACCAAGGAAGTATGTGATGGGAAGAAATGTGGCTTTTCATCACTGTTGTCTCTAAGAAGCAGGTGTGGGAAGAACTGAGAAAGCTTCTCTCTCCCTCTCTCTGTATCCCTGCCTCTCTCTCTGTCTGTATTCCATTTTGTAGGGTCTCATCAATCAACCCATTTGACTTACTACCCTTATGTATAATTTTTAGCTTTGTGTCAAAGGAACAGGTTTGTTGTCGCAGTTCTAATTATTGAGACATCAGATAATATGGATTACATGTGTATTTTTGTGGCAGGTCATTCAGAAAACAGACTTAGCTTCTAATAACAACAACAAAAAAGGAAAAGTCTATGGTTTAATGAATCTATTTTAAGTAAATATTGGACCAAACATTTATTTCAAATTTCTAGTCAAGCAACCGAGAACATATTAAGAACCTTCAAAGGTTAATTTATACCTAGATTAGTATTTTAGATTCACATTGTATTTTCTTTCATTTTAAACAAGAGCTTTGCCTACATTTTGCAGGTTCTCTGTATCATTAGCAGATGGCTGCATTCACACTAATAAACAGTTTTTTTAATTAAAGTGTTATTTTGAGATAATCATGATTGTTTTGAGATATTCAGTGGTGCTTACCTCAAAATATAGAATCACATGCAGCTGTAAAAGTATCACGCACATTTTGCCTGGTTCCCCCAATAGTAGCACACTGAAACTAAAGTATTATATCAAAACCAGGTTATAGATACAGTAAAAAACATGCTCATTGCTTTAGGATTCTTTATGTTGCCCCTTTACAGTCATACCAACCTTCCATCTGCCACTGCCCTTTTCTTGACTACTGGAAAACAGAATTTTTTTTCCATTTATATAATTTTGTCATTTCCAGAATGTTATGTAAATAGAGTCATGTAGTATGTAACTATGTTTTCTGCAAGAGACTGTATAAAATTGGTGTTTGTTCTTGTTTAAACATTTGTATAATTCTCAATGAAATGAACTAGGCCTGCAGATTTCTTTGAAGTGAATTTTAAAATGACAAATTTTATTTCTTTAAAGCTTTATGGCTACGCAAATGTACCTTGGATTAGGTGAGCAGTGAAAGATTTCATGTGTATTAGTCAGCTTTCTTGTTGGACGCAGTACCTAACATCAATGACTTACAGGAAGAGAGGGTTAATTTGACTCACATTTTAAGGGAATTTAGTCCATAGATGTCTGGTTCTAAGGCAGGAACATCATGGTGGAAGAGCGTGGTTGCCAGAGAGCAAACCGTGACGCACCATGTATAATACCCAAAGTCAATCCTCCATGACCCACTCAGCCACACCCGGAGATGTGTTATTCCAATCTCCAGGGCAGATACCAAAGCCAGACACTTCACCCAAACTGCCCTCATGTGTATGTTTAAGTGTTTTCATTTAATATAAATTATCAAATTTATGTGTGTAGAGTTGTTTATAATTATGCTTTCCTATTATGCATTTTTATGCTTGCAGAGTCTATAGTGGTATAATTTGTTTTATTACTTGGCTGGTAATTTGTGTCTTCTCTTTTTCTTTGTCACTCTCAATTGAAATTTATTAATCAAATTGATCTCTGCCTATCACCAGCTTTTTGTTTTAGTGATTTTCTCCCATTGTTGGTCTGTTTTCAATTTCATTTACTGGTGATGTTATCCTTATTATTTTGTTCCTTCTAGATTTCTTTGTATTTACTTTGCTCTTGTTTTCTTGGTGAAGTGGGAGGTTAGATTTATGTTTTAAAAATTTTCTATTTTCTAACACCTCTATTATTTATTTATTTTTATTTTATGGAAAAAAGTAAAACAAAAATTTCATGACAAGATTATAGGTGAATAACAATAGTTAATACATTGCATATTATTATCTTTAATGTAGTTACTCAGAGTATAAGAAAAGGGCATAAAAATTTTTTCCAATAGACATTAGCATGAATCTTCCTTTTCTATGAACTAAAAGACACTAACAGTATAATTAACTTGTATTTTTCTCTCTTCTCTCTTCTTTCTTTCTACTTTCCCCCATCATACTTTTTTTCCTTTTAACAATTTCTTCCCATTTCACAGTATCTATTGTACATTTTAGATCTTATTTATACTTTCAGATTATCACACCAAAAACAGTACAATGTTTACACATAGAATTTGATTTATTTCACTAATGAATATGGTTTCAAGTTGTATCCATTCACCTACAAAAGTCCAAAGATTATCCTTCATTATGGATGAGTAGCACTTCATCATATAAAAATACTACATATTTTCTATCCATTCCTCAATTGATGGGCATTTGGGTTGTTTCTAAGATTTGGCTATTACAAATTGTGCTGCTATAAACAACAAGTGCATATATATTGCTGTGGTATGATGTCTGTAATTCTTCTGAGAAGATACCCAGTAGAGGAATAGTTGGGTCAAAAATCCTAGATTTTTGAGGAATCTCCATACCAATTTTCATGGTAGTTTTACCAGTCTTCATTCCCACCAACAGTGCAGAAGAGTTCTGTTGTAGTCATCTGTCATACAGAGAACAATTAGAGTCAGGACTTGAAGTTTATAATGTTATTTTTATGATGGTCACCCAGGGTTACACAAGAAAATGCAGGAAATCTATCTACAATGCTAAAGACAGAATATTTAGCCAAGGGCCATAATCCCACCACAATGTCCCACATGAGTCCAAATGAAGAAGACCCAGTGCTCACGACAATGCATGAATCCAACTGTCGGTCTAGAGCCCACAAGAAGGACTCATGCCAGTCTCTTTTACAGTCTCTTCCATGCTGGAAGGCCCAAAGGTCAGTGATGGAAGCCAGAAAGTCTATGTTAGTGGGGTGAAGGAGCTGTGAGCTGTACTGATAGGTTAAGGGTTCTACACTGCAGCCAAGAAGTCACAGTCACAACAAAGACCAGGGCTGTCCTGAAAAGCACCACAGCCATCCTCAGAGATATGGAGGCCCCAAGCTCCTCTGATGATAAGCACAGCTGAGTACATGCCAGGAGGTCAGCGTGACGAGTTCATCCTGGAGGCCAAGCAGCACATACGTCTTTCCCTCCAGAGTCAGGAAGCAATGCTCGATGTGAGGCCCAGAGTTTCTCCAGGAGAAGCAGTGGCTCAAACAGCAACACGTAGGAGAACCCACAACACCTCAACACATTAACACCTTAACGCACTAACATGAATAGCTTCTCCTTTTCCATGTCTCCATTTATGCTGGCAACTTTCCTAAGGTGAAACATCTATGCTCAGTGCCATGCTGATGTAATCCAGCTGGTGTTAAGTTGACCACCAGTTTTAAGTCCATAGCAAGTTCCTTTTTCCTCACAGTCCCTCCAGTGTTTATTATTGGTTGATTTCTTGATGGTATCCATTCTTTTTGTGTTGATATGGAATCTCAGTATGTTAATTTGCATCTCTTGAAGACCAGTTTTGAAACACCTCCATTTAATGCTGCAAACTTTCCATTCATTATTTGTTCACTTGCACCCCATCTGCTTTGATATTTTTCATTTTTCATTCAATTGTATGTATTTTTTTCTGTTGAGTCTTACTTTTGACCCATAGATTATTTACAAGTATCTTGTTTAACTTTCAAGTGTTCAAGGATGTTTCTATCACCATTATTTCATTGCCTTCTAGTTTGATTTGACTGTAAGTGTTAAATACAGTCTATATGATTCCAGTTCTTTTAAATGTGCTGGTATTAATTTTATGGTCCAGATCACAATTAGTATATGGTCCATTTTAGATTAAGATATGGCTCATATTTATATATTGTCTCACTTGCTTTCTTGTTGGAATAAAACACTTGGCATACACAAATTATAGGAGGAAAAGTTTACTTTATCTCACAGCTTGTAGAAATTTCATCCCATACTCAGCTGGATCCAAAGGCTTGGTGGCATGACAGAGGGGGGATGGCAAAGGAGAAACAGCATAGCTGGTAGGAAGCAGTGAGACTTTCTTGTTTTCTCCCCTTTTACTCCATTTAGGCCACAAACTTATTGGTTGATGCCACCCACACTCAGGGTGGGTCTTCCCTCTTGAATGAGTCCATCATCCACACCCAGAACTATGCTAAGCCAAATAATAGGTTATCTAGTATCACATACTCATGATATAGTCACCTCCAAAACTCCCACCCATGATCACATGAGGCTTTGTGTGGGGATCTAGATATTACTCATAGCATGCATGTTCTGTAGATATTTGAAAAGATTATGCATTCTGCTGTTATTGGGTGGAGCATTCTGTAAATGTTAATTTGATTCGACTTATTGCTGGTGTTGCGGAGTTCTAGATTTTGGCTTATTTTCTACCTAATTGTCCTACTTTTTGTTGAAAAAGTTTGTTGAATTCTCCAGTACTAATTATGAATTTTTCTTTCTTTTCTATAAGTATTTGCTTCTCATATTTGTTAACTGGTTGATGCTATTTATGCTCATATAGTTTTGGTTGGTTGACTATTTTTATTATTATAAAATATCTTTTTCTGTCTGGCAATTTTCTTTGTGCTGAAGTCTATGTTACCTAATTTAGCAACTTCTGTATTTTTCTTAAGTTCAATATATTGTTCATGTACTACAAAACCCCTTTTATTTTTATCTTTCTTTTCCTTTCCTTTTTCTTTTTTCTTAACCTTTCTCTCTCTTTTCTAAACAGCTGGGGATTACTCAACCACAGATAACTAATCCTATCTCCCAAGCCAGAGACCAAGTTCAGGTAATCCCTTGCTTATTCCTTCATTCTTTCTTTTCTGTCTTCTTCTGTAGCTTCTGAAGCTTGCATGATCATCCTCTGTTCTCCAGCCTTGCTTCTACTTGCTTTTCAGTCATCTTTGTTTTATCCACTATCTTTGTTAAGTTTCTTCATCATAAGGTAAAACCACTCTACTAAGGAGAAATAGTTTCCATTCAAGCTCCTAATTTATGATTGATTCTGTTACATGACTGTAGATTTTGCCTATGGTTTAAGGTTCAAAATTAATAGTTTCCAAGGTTTATCAGTTTTTAAACTGTGCTTGATGCTATTGGTATTGCTAATTCTACTACTTTAGCTAGGATGTCATATCTTTTGTAATCAGTTGTTTTCTCTTCCATAATAATACTGGGAATCTCTAGGGTAATAATGTCATCACAGCCCAACACCAAAGAACTGAGCCAAACAGATACCAACATCCCACTCTTAATTAGTTGGGAAGGTAGGATCTTGGGACAGACACAAACCAAGAACCTCTTACACACAGAAAACATCCTCGAAGAACAGACTTTTCCCAGACAGTCCTTGGAATAGTGATATTGCTACCTACTACAAAAGCATACAAGGATTGGCAAAGAAAACAAAACAAAAAAATTCTGAAATAGATAAATGGCAAGACACAGAAGGAAAGTGAAATCTTAGACTTTCAGCTCACCCAGAACAAGCTGAGGAGAAGGAGACATCAAGATAGTTGAAAACTGAAGAAACACAGCTGAAATTTCTCAAATGATAGCAAATGAAGCACAGAAATGAATCCATATGGCTATGGAGGAAATCACATCAGAAATTGTCTCTTAGGAAAAAGAAATGACAACCATAATGAGGACATTGCTCAGCAAATCTACAGTAGACACAGGAAAAAACACAAGAAAAAATAGAGGCATGTAGGAAAATGATGGAAACCTTGAATGAACAATTTAGGAAAGAAATAAAATGCATGAAATAGATTCAAAGAGATATCCAGGAAACTAACAATTGCTTTGAAAGCTGGAAAAATCACTTGAATGAATTTGAAGATAGACTTTCAGACCTTAAAGACAGGATCATGGCTAGTGATCACAAAAAGAAAGACCTCTTAAAAATAAAACTGAATCATGAAATAACAATTCAACAGTTGCAGGATGGTGAAAAAAGAAACAACATAAGACTTATGGGTGTCAATGAAAAAAAAAGCAAGAGTCAACAAAAATGACATAGAAGACTATTCACAAAAGTAATAGCAAAAAATTTCCTAAGTATGGCAACAGAATTTGGCATACAGATAAGTGAAGCATATAGACCTCCAAATAGCCATGACCAAAATAAATCTACACACAGACATATAATAATCAAAATCCCAGAAGTTCAGCAAAAAAAAATAAAAATAAAAAAATAGTAAAAGCTGTTAGAGAGAGAGAAAAAAAAGATCACCTATAAAGGAAAGCCCATTAGAACTATTGCTGACTTCACAACACAAATTTTCAAGTGAAGAAAAGCTTGGAATTAAGTATTCTAAGTGCTGAAAGAATATAGCTTCCAACCCAGACTGATGTACTCCACAAAACTATCCTTCAAAATTAATAAAGAAATAAGATACTTGCATGACAAAGAACTGAAGAAATTCATGACACCAAACATACCCTCAAAGTATAGTGAAAGATGTTCCAAACTGAGATAAAAAAGACCACAATTCAAAGAATAGCAACAGAAAGAAACCAGCAGGCAGGACAAGAAATTAAATAGAGGAGAAAAACAATAAACCAACACAGGAAAATTACATGACAATTATCTGATTGCTCTGGCTAATATTTCCAGAGCTATATTGAATAGGAGTGGTGATAGTGGACATCCTTGCATTGTTTCTGATTTTAGAGTGAAGACTTTCAGTTTTTGTCCATTTAGTATAATATTGGCTGTTGGTTTGTCATAGGTGGCCTTTATGAGATTGAGTTACATACCTTCTATTCCAAGTTTCTGTAGGGCTTTTATCATGAAAAAGTATTGAACTTTATTGAAAGCTTTTTCTGCATCTTTTGAGGTGATCATGTGATTTTTATTTTTGTCTCTGTTGATGTGGTGTACTACATTTATTGATTTGTGTATGTTGAACCATCCCTGCATTTTTGGAATAAATCCCACTTGGTTGTGGTATATAATCTTCTTAATGATTTGGTGCATTCTATTTGCCAATGTTTTATTAAGAATCTTTGCATCAATGTTCATTAGTGAGATTGGTCTATAGTTCTTTTTGGTTGCGTCTTTCTCTGTTTTTGGTATCAGAGTGATACTTGCCTCCAAGAATCAGTTAGGGAGGACTGCTTCTCTTTCAATTTTGTTGTAGAGTTTAAGGAGCATTGGCATTTATACTTTTCTGAATTTTTTTTATAGAATTCTGCTGTGAATCCATCAGGACCTAGGCTTTTCTTTGTTGGTAAGTTTTTAATCACATTTTTAATTTCAGTAGCTGATACTGTGTTATTCAAAATTGCTATATCTTCTTGGTTGAACTTTGGTAGTTCATTGCTCCTAGAAATCTGTCCATTTCCTCTGTGTTTTCCACCCTAGGTAAGTAGAGATTTTCAAAGTAGGTGTTCATGATCTTTTGAATTTCCATGTGACCTGCAGTAATTTCCTTCTTTTCAATCCTTATTGCATGGATTTGAGTTTTCTCTTTCTTTTTCTTGATAAGGTTGGCTAGGAGTTTATCAATTTTGTTTATTCTCTCAAAAAACCAGCTTATTGATTCATTAATTCTTTGTATTTTTAGTTTCAATTGCATTAATTTCTGCTCTAATCTTTACAATTTCCTCTCTTCTACGAGCTTTGGATTTGACTTGCTCTTCCTTTTCTAGAAGCTTGAGATGTAGTATTAGGTTATTTATTTGTGTTCGTTCCATTTTCTTGATGTGACAATTTATTGCTATATATTTCCCTCATAGGACTGCTTTCATTGCATCCCATAGGTTACATTTTCATTGTATTGTAGGTATTGTTTTATTTCCTCTTTAATTTCATCTGTAATCCATTGGTTATTCAGAAGGTTGTTGTTTAATTTTCATGTATTTATGCAGATTTTGCAAGTTTTTTTGGCCATTAATTTCCAATTTTAGTGAGCTACAATCACATATTAAGCATGGGACAATTTTGCTCCCTTTGCATTTAGTTAAGAATGCTTGGGCTGGGGATTTAGCTCCCTGGCATAAACACCTGCCTTGCAAGTGCGAGGTCATGAGTTCGATCCCAGTACAAAAAACAAAAACAAAAACAAAAAAAAGAATGCTTTTTAGGTTAATATATGGTCTATTTTGGAGAATGACCCATGTGCAACTGAAAAGAATGTATATTCTGATGTGGTTGGGTGGAACACTCTAAACATCTACTAAGTCCATTCACTCACAGGTATGATTCAGTTCTGTTATTTCTTTGCTGACTTTTTGTCCAGTTGACCTATCTCTTTGTGACAGTGGGGTGTTAAGGTCTCCTACTACAATTGTGTTCTTGTGTATTTGGCTTTTCATGTCCATTAGTATTTGTCTTATATAGTTGTGTGCTCCTGTATTTGGTACATATATATTTATAATTGTTAGTTCTTTGTCTTGTAGTTTTCCACTAATAAGTTTGTAGTGGCCTTCTTTACCTCTTTTAATCCTTTTAGGTTTGAAGTTCACTTTGTCTGCAAACAGAATAACTACCCCTGCTTTTTTTCTGGGTTCCTGTTGTGTGGAATACTGTTTTCCATCCTTTGACTTTTAATCTATGAGTTTCTTTTTGAGTCAGATGTATTTCTTGTATACAGCATATTGTGGGATCCTGTTTCTTGTTCCATTCTTTCAACCTGTATCTTTTGATAGGTAAGTTGAGCCCATTTACATTTATGGATATCACTGATATGTACTGGCTTGACTTTGCCATGTTGTGTTCCATTGTTGGTTTCCTGCTTTTCTCCCTTGTTTAATTTCTTGTCCAGCCTGGTGGTTTCTTTCTGTTGTTGTTCTGGAGATTGTGGTCATTTTTATCTCTATCTAGGATGTCTTTCAGAACTTTTTCTAAGATTGGTTTGGTGGACATGAATTTCTTCAGTTGTTCTTTGTCATGGAAGTATTTTGTTTCTCCATTAAATTTGAAAGACAGTTTTGCTGGGTACATCAGTTTGGGTTGAAAGTTGTTTTCTTTTAGGGCTTGAAATACTTCACTCCAAGCTAGTCTTAACCTGAATGTTTGTGCTGAGAAGTCTGCCATGATTCTAATGGGCTTTTCTTGATAGGTAAGTTGTGTCTTTTCTCTAACAGCTTTTAGCATTCTGTTTTTATGCTGTATGCCTGAGATCTTAATTATTATATGTCTGGGTGTAGATTTATGTTGGTTGTGATTGTTTAGCATTCTATATGCCTCACTTATTTGTATATCAGATTTTTTCCCCACGTTTGGGAAATTTTCTGCAACAATTTCTGTGACCAGCTTAGATATGTCCTTTGCATTGTCTCCTGCCTCCTCACTGATGCCTATTAATCTTACATTGTTTCTCCTGGCATCATCTTGTAGCTGCTGGATTGTCATTTCATGCTGCTTTGTTGCTTTTATAACTTCTACCCTTTCATGATTGCTATCTGCGATCCTGTCCTCAAGGTCTGAAATTCTATCCTCAGCTTCATTTAAATGGTTTTGCCAGATTTCAATACAATTTTTTTGTGTTTTGGATATCTCTTTGGATTTGTTTCATGGCTTCTGCTTGTTTTCTGCATTGTTCATTCAGAGTTTCAATCAATTTCCCATGCTCCTGTATTTTTTTAAATCTATTTCTTCTCTAGCTATGTTGAGCAACTGATTTACTAAGGTTGTTATATCTGTCTTTATGTAAGAAAATTATTTCTAATTTGAGTTCCTCTATAGCCTCATGCATTTGTTTCTTTACTTTATTTGCTGTCTTCTCAGGATTTTTGGTGTATGACTTTTAAGGTCTTCTAATTCATTGTAGCCTGTACTTGCTCCTGATGGACTAGATGTTTGAGATTGCATTTTGCCTTTTCATTTAGTCATTTTCACCTTTTGAGTAAATATCTTGTTTTTCTATATCAACAGTCCATAGTGTGAGATTTAGGGTCTTACTGTGTGGTTGATGTTTGACCAATTGCTCGGTACCACAATGAAGAGGATATCCAGTTACCTGAATTCCATCTACAGGGCCTGTTGGGTGACTCCTATATTGTTTCTGGGCTAACTATCCTAAAAGTATTGATGTAGGACAACTCTAAGTTCCTGCTGTTTTCTAGGTTCTTAGTATGAAAAAGAATTTCTGGAAATATCTAGACATGTTTAATTTTATGTTACAAAGGCTCTAAATTTTACTTAAGGTATTTTTCAGCTTTTCTTGCTACTTCTGGGGAAGATGGGTGTTTCAGCTCTATACCTGCAGGAGAGGATTTGAGGGTGGGAGCCATTACTGTCCCATTTGATTGAATATCTTAGCTATCTAATCAGTCTTCTGACCTTGCTCCAAGAGAGGGTTTGGGGAGTTTTGTTACAGTCTTGCAAAGATGAAACTAGACTCTTTAGTGAACCTTTGCTGTTGTAGATTAAGAAGGGCCACTGTATCTTCTGTGTTATGTAGCAGAAGTAAAGCCATCACTTTCTAAAAGCTTTATATATTGCTATGTTTCCCTTTTGATGAATACTGATTATTTAGAGAAAAATTGGGGCAGAAGGTGACTTTTTGCATGCCTATTAGCAGTTTTGAGTTGATGGCTTATTCAGTGGCAAGTTTGGAATATTAGAGACAAAACCCACGAAACCCCAAACAGAACACTGAAGGGAACTTCCATTATGTGGCTCCTTGAATCTCAAATTATCTTGATAATCTGCCATTGTCACTCTGTCTTTCAGTGTTTCTTAAATTTGTTTTAAGCAAAATGACTATAGTTTACAGCTATCCTTAGCAGAAGGAGTAGGAAAAATTTGTCTACTTTTTTTCCTCCTTCATGTGGAAGGGCTTGGGATTGTGTCACTTAATATATAGAGATTTTTAAAAACATATTCCAATATGGAGTTTGACTTTTCTAGATTAGACACAAAACCCGTGCAGATTTTACTTTCACGTCTACATTTGCTGAGTCAAGAGAGCTCCAAAGGCTATACGTTAAGATAGTTGTGCCAAAAGAACTTGCTGATAAATACATGACACACAGAAATCAGGGCTGACTTTGTACTGCTACATTTTAAATCTGTACATATTTCATAGTTTTATATCCCAAGAATCTTATTAATATCTTAACAGAAACTCATTGCATTTGGAATTAAAACCTGTCTGCAGATATTAAGTAGCTATAGAAAAAATAGAAATCAACATCATTGAAATTGATTAACTTTATGACTAAGTGTTAATAATTTTTCCAATAGGCTGGAAACCCTTGCTCATTTTAATCAGTGTTACTTTCATTCTTGGGGGCAGGGTCCCAAAATAAACAAAATGTCTTCTGTCATAAAATTTCCCCCTTTTCACCTCCTTGTTATAAGAAATTGTGTTCCCTATCCTGGGTTTTATTATAGTAGTCATATAAATGAACAGACTATTAGCATTGATTCATGTGTTTATTTGTGAAAGTAAAATTCATGGCCTTCAGTCAGTGGACACTACTCATGAATTTGTGAATTCTTGATGGACAGACAGGTCACTGTCTAGAGCTAATGGCATTATATACCAGAGGGGTGCATGAGAAGTCATTTGACTCAGATTTGCTTTTTGATCACTAGTTCTTGCTTTCCTAGGATTATGTCCAAGGCATGATCAACTTTCCTGTAACTGCTTTATAAAGTCCAAAATGTAAAAGAAAAATCATTAACTTGTATTTAAGAAATAGGCTTGAGGCATAGGTGTGGATTCAGATGTTTAAATGTTGAGGTCAGGGATTCATCATTCTGTGTCTCTTGGCTTTTCCTTTCTCTGTTGTCTTAATTCCCAGGTAGGCTCATGGTGTGTGTGTGTGTGTGTGTGTGTGTGTGTGTGATAAAGCAGCAATAGGCTTGCATCTTATAAGATTGGAAACTCTAGGGTAATGAAGGAATTTTTCCCTAATAATCTAGTCACTGGCTCTGACTAGAACTGCTAGAGCTTTATACTCATCCCTGGACCCACCTACCAGTGATATGAAGGGCTGCTGTACTCTGAGTAGCCAGCCTAGACTGAATTGCTGATTCACTTCTTGACTTCAGAGAGGAACTTAGTTTTATTTGAGTCATAAACTGAAGGTAGGATAAGAATTTTTCCCCCAAAATAAAACTAGGATGTTATCACTAGAAGGGTCAATGGACACTGATAGACCTACATACATTTACTATCATCAGAGCATGTAGTGAGTACAGAATGAATTAATCCCATGATCATCAATGCTGTCTTTGCTACTGTTAGCTTAGGTATCTCTTTTAAGTTAGTTTAGAGTCCTAAAGATTCAGTTTTATTTATATTTTAAATTTATTTACTTTTTTTACATGTTGGTATTTTTTATTTTAAAACAAAAAAAGAATAAAAATGGTAATACAAAGTTTCGAAACAAAATAATAGGAGATTAACAAGGGTTAATATATTGTGTATTGTTATCTTTTCGAAGTAGTTCAGATACAAGATATAAGCATGAAAAAAATGATCAAACAATGAAAGCACAAACTAAGAGATTAATAGTATAATTATCTAACAAAATCTTTTGGGAAAATCTTTTTAAATGTCTGCCTTTATCTCATGCTTATTATTTAAATTCACTTCTTTTCAAAGAATGAATCTTAAAGAGGACATTTAAAAAAATGAATATTATTATGTAATATTATTTTTTTTACTTTATTTAACCATAATCATTATAATAATATGAACCTCATTTGTTAATATACTTTATTGTAACAAAGTTATAGGCTACATTAGTTTGGGGGGCCAGGATAGAAACATAATCATCTTTTATAAGTCTTTTAATAGAAAAATGGATTTCCGATTCCATGAAATTGTTGTACAAATGAACCACTGGAATACCATCCATTTATAAGCATATACTTCTAAGAAATCTAGCATATACAATGTTGAATTTTAATTACATGTCATTGTTTTAATTGACTTAGTCTTTCTCCTTTTCTCCAGTAACCAGGTATTTTCCTAGATCAAAGATGCAGAAGATATAAGATATATAGATATTGTGTCAACTATGTTTATTTGCATGGGTGATATAGAGTTAATCATGCCTTAAACAGCTCATTTTTGTTAATAAAGAGGGAGGTGATAAACGTGCTCTCAAAGTCAATGAAATTATCCTGAAATATTTTTCCTATAAAGATAAAAAGATTTTTTTATCACTCTTGAGCTAGGGAAAATATTTTAGATGATGGTTTTGAAGAAGCCTTGTAAAGAATTCAGTCCTTGACTACCACTGGACTGGGAACAGCTAGACCCAAGCCTTTCCTTGTGAGTCAGCACCATTTACAGATTGGCGGCAAAGAGAACAATGCCACACCAGCAAACAAGCCCAGTCTAGGAACCAGCACCAGTGCAGGCCACCACTGGACTGGGTGCCAGATCCCAGCCCCTTCTGGTGTTCTGGCTGGCAATCAAGAAGTATCAACATCCCCACACCCCAAGCGACCCATCGCCCACCGGCTGGCTTATCCACAGAAACACAGGCTGTGATGATAACTATCGAGGTGATAACTATCAGCTAGATGCCTGTGGTTCTTTGCTGTTTAACTAACATTTCAGGTCTAAGGCCAGTGGTCTGATTTAGGTTCAGATGATAGCAGTCTGCAGTGTGACATTTAGGTGGGGGATCTCCTTCTGAGGGTTGTAGCCATTATTGACTCTTACGGTCTTGTTTTGAGGTCTTATCTCATTTCCAATGTTTTGTTTGGTTTTATTCTCTTTTGTTTTGTTTGATCATGTTAAATCTGATGGCAGGAGAAGCTCTTTCAAGAATAGCAAGATATATTATGGTAGCCATTTTTTATTTTTTATTGGCTTGTTTTGAAGTCCTTTATTGTATTCATTGTTTTGTTTTTATTGTTTCTATTCTATTCTGTTCTGTTTGATTTTTACTATGTCCAAAGTTATTTGCAGCTATTTTGAAGACATCAAAAAGCATTATGGTAACATTGTTGATTTTATAATTTTTTGAAGTCCTGTATCTCTTACACTGGTTTGTTTTGATTAGTTTTATTCTGTTTTATCCTCTTAAAAAAAAAAAGAATACAGTCCTCAAAGGAGAACTTCCCAGGAGTTCCAAGAATAGTGTTTGTGTTGAACACTTTTGTCTGTTGCCCAGTGATGTTAAAGCACAATTCAGTCTTTTGAGAAAAATAAATGAATCAGTTCACCAATTCATTCATTAATGGAATACACATTGGTATAGGAATCTGAAAGAGGAACCATTTAGTCCACTGGGTCTTACATGCCCCTTATTCATTAGCAGATTATTACAGAAGTGGCTTTGTTATAAAAGTGAGCCCTCTCTGGCTTGCTTACTCTGCCTTACTGTGTGATGCCCTGTGTCATTTCCTCATCCAATAGGAAAGCCCTCACCAGATCCTAAGAAGATGCTGGGGCCATACTCTTGAAATTCCAGAATCATGACCAAGTAAACTTCTTTTCTTTATCAATTATCTATGGTATTCAGTTATAGCAGGAGAAAACTGATGAAGACAGGAGCTAAGATCTCAAGCATCAGATACATATGTGTATGGAAATAGTAGGATCTCTCATGAGGTTGAACCCACATGAAATCTACGAATTCCAAGTATAGCTTAGTGAGAGTATGAAGGTCTTTCCTGAACCTGAATCTAAAAGCTGTTTAATTTCAGGGTGTGGGGTGGGAATTTAAGAGAGTATCCAAAATAATGTGATGGGGAAATACAGCAACAGGAAAATTTTCAGGAACTTTCAGTCTAATGGAGGAGGTTGTGTGAAAATTTATTGTGACACAAGGTGGAAAGAAACAGTTGCTGTACTACAAGTACAAACTCTGGGCCAAAAAATGAGTCATGGGAGATGAAATCAATCCTCCTTGAACTTGTCTATCAGTGTGGCAGCCTTTGACTCTTAGGAACCTTTGCCTCCTTCTGACAAATATTCAACCTTCTTCTGACAAATATTCAACCTTTCTGGTATATAATTGCAGTAAAAAACAATCCACTACCTACCCACACAAACTTTCTTCTTTCACGATATCTCTAGGGCAAGGAAAAGTCTAATAGTTTTGTTTATTAAATGCTCAGGTCCAAACAATTTAAAATGCATAAAGTATTTACATCCTAACAGCTTGGTTGCAGTTTGAAACTGCTGACTACATGTTTATTAAACACTGTACAGTTCCTCAAAACTTGATACTGGATTGAGCAGTGCTGTAGTTATTTCCTGCTTTCAATTGATTTTCCAAGATCCTAGCTACTGAAAACCAAGCTTTGCCAAGATATTATGTCATCAGCAGGAGCTGAGGTAGTATTGAAACTGTGAACTATTTCAAGATAGTAATTCATGCTCAGTTAATAGATTTTTGAATATTACACTTACCCTTTAAAACTGAAAATACACTATAGCGCCCTTCTATTTGCAGTAGTGCCCCAGTGACTACTCTAAGAGCTCTGTTTGAGCCATCCTTTCTCTATTCACTCTGGGACTAGACTCTAATTCCCGGTGATGCCCATAACACGGTGTTGTGTTAAGTATGACGAGATACTGGAATGTTCTCCTGAGTCAAAACTGAACCTACAGAGTGGTCGACAACTAAGCTGGCTTGTACTATATGAATTTGAATTACATCTGTAGGGATAAACCATTGAATGAGGAGAAGATAACATATATACTCATTAGTTAAAACTGTAGCCAGCGTACCTTGATGCATTTTATTTTTCTTGATTCAGAGCCCTTCTGTGTTTTGGAGTCTTAACTATGAGCATTTATTAACAGTTTTTTTTGAGCTTAGTGGACCTTAAACTAAAGATTATCAGGATGAAAGTTATGCTATATACATTATTTCTCTGATTCTAGTAGTGTGTTAGTCTAGAGCTTTAGGTAAGTTTAGAACACGTATAGTTTGAAACAGTGGTGAAGAGTGATGAGGATAGATTTATGGAAATCTTGGTAAAATTGGGAACTCAGTAGATTTGCCAAAGATTTTTCTTTCTTTAAGGACAGGAAATAGATAATAGAGTTAAATCTTTCAAAATATGAAACATCTATTTTTCATTGAAGAAAAATTTGAACTTTGTCATCCTGTAGTTTCCTAGCCATGAAATCCACAATAGTCATTGTCTTAGGGATGAATAGGTCCTACTCAGAACATGAGGGCCTCTGAGTTTCCCTCAGAGAGAACATTCTGCATTCCCTATAGCAGTAGCTCTCCAGTTTTAATGAGCATCAGAATCACCTGGAGGTTTTGAGTGGCAGATTGCTGGGCTCAGTCCCCAGAGGTGGGCCTGGGTAGAGGCTGCACATTTGCATTTCTAACAAGTCCCCAGGTGGAATTGGTACTGCTGCTTCAGGGACCACACTGGAGAATAACTGCCCCAGAGAGACAGTAGGATTGAAAATCAAATTTACTGAGAGAGAAAGGGGATGGATAAGTTTCAGAGCTTACATTTTCATGTCAATACGAAGGTCTGGAGTTCTGAAACCAGGGTTTTACCATAAATAGATGTAAATAGGCCTCTCCAGACAGAATGAGAAATCTTTTCTGCTGCTGCACAGATGACAAAGAAGTGGTGGATAAGACAAAATGTTGCTGAACACAGAATATCCTTATTCCCTTTCCCCAGAGCACTGCCTTGGTGCTTAATTTAAATGGATTGGAAGCATTCTCCAGTTAACTATCTAAAGCTACCTAAAGCGGGTGCCTGTGTTTTGGCTTTAGTTGGTTCAGGGCTCTTAGGGGGCACTGTGTTGACCTGAAGGAAATGAAGCATGAGGTCATGGCCTTGAGAGCCTGCCATTTTTCTCTGTGTGGACTTTGTCTAACAAGGAGTCCACTTAGAAATTTCTGTGAATCCCTAGGTGCCTGGATTAAGGAAGTGATACAGCAGATGGCCAAAGATAAGAAGCCTCCCAGGAAGTAGAGGTAAAATATAGTGAAGAGACCTGGGTTACAAGCCTGAAATGGGACAGGAATTGACCCTTAGTGTGGCCTCAGAAGGTCAGCAGCCCTCTGAAGTCCACTAGGGGAACTGTCAATGGGGAGATCCTGGCTGCCCAGAACAGTCTAGCATCTTGTCCACACTGAGAGAAAAGACCAATCTTAGAAATTTCAGTAGCAAGAGCTGAGAGGACTGAATGTAGAGCATAGAGGCCAAGAGAGAGGAGCATTCTCACGGCTGGAGGTCCTGGAGATCTCACAGAAAACACAGATAACAGAAGCAGAGAATTTCCCTAGCCTCCCAGGGAGAGTGAAAAGATGGAAAAAAGCCAGCAGGACTGAGCAAACGTCACCTGCATACACCTGCAGAAAACCAGAAGGGACAACATCACCTTTTTTTTAAACACTAGAAAAATACTTATTAGTCTATCTATGTTATTTTTGTGGGCCCAGTAAAAATGCAAACACATGGTTCCTTGTTGAGAAGCACAAGGATGCAACTTAGAGTTCTACTCTCCTGAGAACACATCCCTGTGTGATTTCACAGGTGCTATCCACAAAGGCATCCTGGGGTCATCTCTGTTAGAACAAAAAGAGGTGTACAAATATATGAGTGCATGTGGAATTCCTGTCTCACTGCACCTTCATCTTGCACCTTATGCTCCAGTCCATTTAGAGTTAGAGATTTTGGACAGTGTCTGATGTTAGGTTTCCTCAAATGTGTATTTACTTGCCAGTGATGGGTTAGAGAAGTGCTCTCAGAGATGCTCAACAGCCTGGAAGAAGAATGACAAGCAAAGGAAGAAGTGGATCCAGTGCACCATCTGAACTCCAGGCAGAGGTCTGCAACCGGAAAGCCTCAGCTCGAGTGTCCAAGGAGAGTCTGGAGTGTAACTTCTCCTTCAGAGTCCTCCCAACCTCCACTAAGGGGGATGGGCTGTACCCTTCAAAGACCTGCTCCACTTTCATTAGTCTCTTTCAGTTCAGCTCTTAGTTCTTTTTATCTTTAAGAAAACTTTCTTCTCTGATGTTCCAATACGACCAATTAGTGCAAGCTTTTGAAGATAGTATTTTTCTTTGTTCATTCTCCCACTTCTAAGACTTAGAAGACCTCTACTGAGTATTTCTTGAATGGATGGACAGATGAAGGAATGTGACTTTACTACCAAATGTGTGCTTGTCAGCCTAGGGGCATATTCTCTTCCAAACCATGGTGAACTTTGCAGGGAAAGTTGTCTTGAACTTCTCTGTCATGATGCTTCAGTGTCCTACCCTATCATTCTGAGATTTTTTTCCACTTCATATGAGGATTGTTAAAAAAAATACAGTGAATATTTAATTTAAGCATTTAAAAATTATTGTAATAAAACACACATTGCCATTATTTCCCCTCAAAATATTCCTCCTTGTTTTGAACACATTTGCTTATCCCATCATCCTTGGCACTTTCTGAGACAGTTCTGAAGTCCTTTTATGAGTGTCTTTTGCTGTGGTCTTCTAGCTGCCTTGATGTCCTATAGTATAAATAATTTCAAGATCAAGATAGAAGATATGTAACAGGCAAAAGGGAGATCTTTTCCAAATGAGAAGGGGGCTAAGAGATGGAAGGAGGAGGAAGTGAGGGAAGTAAAACATTAAGATGTGTTATATACATGTACCAAATCCCCATGATGAATGCAATTATTATGCACTGCAAACATAAACTAACAAAATTTTAAAAATTAAAAAATTATTTGCTGCAACATCTGCCAAATGAAGAAAATATGCTTTGTCCTCATCCACCTTATTTAGTATCTGGCACTGTGTGACTATTAGCTTTTCCCCAAACTCCAAATGACCCCAAAAACAAATGTTCTAAATTGATTCAGGACATCGAGGCAGCCACAACAGTGCAACTGAAGGTGCTCATGAATGTTGACTCCCGGACCTGTTTTAGAAAGTGCTAAGAAGGATAGCATTAGTGTGTTTGAATACTTGAGGGGGATTAATGACAATGAGTCTTTTACTGTAACTAAAAAAATTGAAACATTCACTGTAGTTTTTGACATGCTTTGCATATAATAATAATCTTGTTTTCTAGAATCCAAAGTGGAGCACATGAACTAGTTCACATACATAAGTAGTGAATTCGTCGGTGTCTTAGAATAAGGTATCTTTCTATGACTAGTGAGTTTGCATTTTATAAAACATTAGCTATTTCCTTTTTGTGTATGTGTGAACAGAAGGTGCATCCAAGATTTTTAATTGTTCAAAATCTTCTTTTTGTTTCCCATTGAGGACACAAGCTGTATTCTTTTTTCAATGGGCATAAACCTCTAATGGTATTGTTTCCCATTTGGATATGACAGATACCCTCTCAGGAACTAAACTCATTTCTGCACAATGTACTTGAGACTTGGAGAAGTAAACTACAATTTATCTCCTCTAAATCATGTTCCTTGGTTCAGAGCAGGAGGCAGATAACCTCAATCTGAACTTTGCCTATGGATGTTTATCTCCAGCCTCCAAGTAATGTGGATTTATTCTGGTAATATAAAGACCATTTTGCAGATAATGTCGAGAGCAAACATTTTATTACTGATTTCTTGTAAATTACACATGGCTGTGTTTTAATGGATTTTCCTTCCAAGCCTCAGACTCATAACATACATAGTTCTACAAATTTTTATTATGATCTTGAATATTGACTTTTAATTACACATTGGTTAACAAAACAAGTAAGGCTGTCATTTCCATCAAGGGAGCATTAAGGATGGAGGATATTTTTTGACAACCTTCTTACCTTTTTATCCTAACACTACTTTATCACCCAATATCACCCAAGCCAGGCATAAAATGTAAAAATCTCACTTTACTTTATGAAGACCTGGGAGCAGTTTTTAATTATATTTACTGCAAAGGATACATGACTCATAGTAATGATAGTTGAAGGGCATCTTAGCAATCATGTGCAAGTGTGAGGAAGGCTGTTCACAGAGGCACGTGAGGTATTATTTCTGCCTCAGTGGAAGACAGCCTGAAAAATACATTTAAATTGAATCCAAAGAAAGACAATTGAATGAACTGCCTGACTACAAGGATATCAAGGGAAATAAGTCATTAAAAACTCAAAGAACTAAACTTCCCTCTTTGTGATACATTTTGGTTCCTAACATGGTCATATAGAAGGTTTAGCAGCTGACAGAAGTGGGTCTGAACAGTCCTACAGATCTGAGGTCAGCATCCAAATTTGGTGACCCCTCCAAAATGGCTCTCATTCTGAGACTCAATGATCTCATCCTTAGAGATAATAGGAAGTATTGAGAAGCATCTCTCTGACCCGTATATTTTTAGATTCTGTTTCTAAGTATGAAGAGGGTTAAAGGCTTTTGAATTTCTTTCCTGGCCATTCAGGCAAGAAAATAGGTCAAGAGCTCCATAATACCAAGGAGATCTGTGGTTTAATTCTGTATGACAGTTAGTATACTTTCTCCCAAGAAAATTCTGGAATCTATCTTGGGAGGAAGTGTCAGTGGTGAAGACAAATGCAGGACACTTAGGTCTCAGTGAATATGAGTTATTTAGTAGATTTCAGGAGGAGATTTGAATTAGTAAATCATTCAATAGATTTAATAGTAATATAGTTGACATCGAATCAGGTAAATGTATATTATTTGGAACAATACAGAAAACTTGAGATGGGAAAATCTTCAAAAATCATATTAATTCATTATTATTCATTTAATTTTTTCTAATGAAGCAAACAAAGCATTTCCCAGTTAGATAATAGTGTAAAAACTGGGAGTTGAATCAGTACAATGTTGTGTTTATTTCTGTTATTATATTTTGGGTCACCAGTTCTCTCTGCAACTTGCCTTATGGAAAAACCTCATTTTATTTGTTTGCTTGTTTTCCTTCTAATCACTATAGCAAAAAGTGCAGTTGTTAAGCTCAACATAAAAAGGTGGAAACCTCTCTAATGTCCTGTACCATATTCAGTTTTTCAATCAATGCTGGTGACACAATGCCAACTTTGCAAACAAGCAAGCAATGAAAAGGTGATATTATATTTTTAAAAAACTAATCACTATGGAAAACAATAATGCTGCCTATTATAAAATAGGGTGTAAAAAAACCCTAAAAAGTGTCTCTATACACCTTAGCCAAACAAGACCACTGTTTTCACAAAAGATAAACTATGTGTAGAGTCCAGTGATCTTCATATTTTATCAATTGACTTCCCTGACCTGCTGATTGAATTGAGATTAAATTCTAATGTTTTTTTAGGAAAATTGAAAAGTCTATGAATAATGGTCACTTTGAATGGGGAACATATGTATTTTGGAAGCAAATAGAAAAATTGGGCCACTTTTCTAACAAAGAGCTTTAAGTTTATCTCAATATTTTGGTGAAAGACCCACATCCCTATGGAATTTCATTTCCACTGTGGCTAGTTATTAGAAATTATCTCTATCCTAATAATGAAATCCTGGATAAAAAACACCTGCAACTTTAGGGACCTATGTGTATTTTAGGGTCTCAAGGAACCATGTGTTGTTAAACAAAATATAAAATGTGCAATAAACTTTAGGTATAAAGAACTTTGTTGGCCATAAAATTTTATTTTACTGCCATCCTCCTATATCTAAACACATTCAAGATCAGTAATGTATTAAAATATTCAACATGACAGTACATGAAACCTAATTTCAAAAATACAGCAGTGAGAATGAATGACAGGGGTAGATGTGGAATGTCTACGCTGTCACCTGCATGGTCTATCATTTCAGAATGTACTTAATTAAAAAGGATGCAGAGGGGAGACTGAATATCCCTAATGGATTGTTACCACTACTCCACACACAGAGGCACCATTTGAAACTGAGTGACAACTTGGTGCCAGGATCTCCTTGTTACAGTGCATCTTGTGTAGGCACTTCCTTGTTACTTTAAGCCAGAGTAAGCACGTTGGAGAGTTTCCCTGAGGCCCAAATTATTGATTTCATAAGTCTGTGGATGCTCAGAAAAATAAACACTATTTTAAATCTTCCTAATGTACTGTAAAGCATGAAATTTTATGTTGGGATAGAAAACCTCGTGTATATTAAGAAAAGCCTTTGTTACTAAAATAGGTCTCTCTGTGGAAAATTATAGTTTCTAGCGGAGCTATCCCTACTAATCAGAGTCAAGGTTGATTTGGACATTGCAAAATTGTATTATGTACCCTCAACATAGAAATTACTGAATGAGAGAAGCAAAATCCTAAAGGTGAGACAATAATGGTATTTTCTACTAAGCTGCTTATAAAATACAACTAGAAATTACTTAAATATTCTGCTAGATTTAAATGCATGATTAAGAGGATATCAACAAAACCAAGGAAATTCTTTGTGTTTCGGTATCATGCTTACATTTGAACTTGATGTTTTCCTCATGTGTACTGCATTTATTGTTTTTTGTTGCTCTAGTTGTTGTGCATGTTTGTGTGTGGGGAGAAGTTATTATTTAATTCTTAGTCTGTAGCACAACATGTGGCCTATAGGATTTCACCTAATTTATTTTAAAGGAAGATATTTCACAACATATGTTTTTGCACCCATTTATAGAAGTAACTCTTATTCATTAGAAAAAGCACATACAGAAGAATAGAAATGAAGAGAAAAAATCAATTTTACTTATAATCTTACCACCCAGTAATAATTGGTATGACTAATTATTGATAATAATTGGTGTGACTTCAATGATCTAATTTATATATGCATGCATCCACACATAAATACATCTACAAACACATAAATCATGCATATACACATACATATTTATTAAACACTTTGGTATCAAACCAAATATTCAATTACATATTCTTTTTCGCTTTGACAAAAACATACCATCAGCTGGAAAATTATTTATAGTGTACACAATGCCTGTTCACTGAAATTGTCTAAGATCACCCCACAATATACAGTATAAGTCAGCCTGCACAACAGACTTTCAGAACTTCTATTTTCTGAAGATAATCATCCTCCTGATTCATTCTTTGTCTTCTGTTTCATCTTCATGCATATTGCTGCTGTGGCTATTTCCTTAAATAAAGATACAACCAAGCTCATGCTCTGCATAGTTCTGTAGTTCCTAAGATCTGGGCAGATACAAATCATGATGTTCACAGTTCTAGACTGTTTAACTTGGGACAAATGATTTATCCTTTTCAACTTCAGCTTTATTACCTGTAAAATAAAAGAATAATCAAAGCACCTCTCAGTAAGGAATCCTGAGGATTTTAACATTTCATAGTCAGCACAAATTATGTCTTTAGTAAATGTTACCTATCATGGAAAATTTTGCAAGGTTTTCTACTACCTATAAAGGAAAGCCCAAATGTATTAGCATGACTGCCCAGACTCTTTTCCAGGCCCACCAACTTCAGTTCAGCTTCAGCTGTTGCCCTGGATTCCCTGTGCCCAGTCCTGCAGTATTCCTAGCCATCTAACAGGTCATGTAGACTTGATGTACTGTGTCTTTATTCATCTCCTCTGCCAGCCTGGAAAGTCCAGCTCCAGTTTCAGCTAGACATATCTGCTACTTTTTACAGCTTAGGGCAATTGTGAGCTTTTCTGTTTAGCCTTATCTAATAGCTAGTCAGATTTATTTGTTATTTTCCTTACAATGTCACGGCATTTTGGTTGTGCCATCCCTGCAGCTCTATCCTCCCTCCCTCTCCCCTTGCCTCCCTCATCTTATCTAGCTATCCCTCTTTCTTTCTTTCTTTCTTTCTTTCTTTCTTTCTTTCTTTCTTTCTTTCTTTCTTTC